>PVHX01005059.1:0-25919 GCA_004024805.1 Geosciurus inauris | reverse complement strand
AACCCCCACCGGAGACCCTCGGGGTGCTTCCCCTCACTCGCTGGCCGAAAGGGAGTTTGGCACCCGGCTGAGGCTGTTTCCCCCACACCAGCATAATTTCTTAAACGCTTATACATATAGATGTCCAGGTTTAGACTTTGTAAAATGTGCCTGAAATGTTATCCCAAAGTGCTCAATAGGAAAACATGAGTAGTCTATTGATGTTCAAGCTTAAGAATTTTGTGGGGAATTGCTGAGCCCAAATGGCAGTCCTGTGTTCATAAACTTTTAGGGTATGTTTTATAGGGAATGGGGTCCTCTATACCATAAAATAAAACTTACACTACAAATACATCCAGTGACATCTTAGGTAACAAAAAATGGCTGACAACTTACACTGACTTAATGAGAAAGTCTAGGTGGAATCAAGAGGTTTCAGTAAGGCAGAAAGGAGAGGCCTAACATTTTAAGGACAAATTTGACATTTTTCTTAAACATCTTCCTCAGATCAAAGATTAGGTGACCTTGGGCAACAAAAAAATTACTTCTGCTCCTTGAACCTTGATTTCTTTTTCTGTAAATTGTGAGGTTTAGAAATGATCTGTGTAGTAATATATTTTTTTTTCTTAAAAATGCAACCCACACTTCAATACAGGAACTGTCTCTGCCTTTCCGACCACAGGGTGCACAGCCTGACCCAAACTGGTCCAATCTGAGAGTCTCTTTCTGGAGAAGTTCAATTTCCACAGAAACATGCAGATGTGGAGGAGTCAGGTGAGTGACCAGAATGGAGTGCCCAGTGGGGAAGTACACATATCACGGAGGTACAGAGGTGTGAGGTGCATCTGCCCGCTGCTTCCAATCTCCTGGAGTAAGATGGCTCAGCCCTTCCTCCATTTTTGGAGCTGTCTCAGTAATCTCCCAGTAATCTCCTCTCCTCTTTTAACTTAAACCTAGTGAGAGCACATCTCTGTTGTCTCCAGTCAAGAATATTAATTGATGCAGTTTTTTTGTTGAAAAATATTTTAGTTGACTCATTGAGAAAGTCCAGTGGCTCAACTTTGGTTGTGTAATGGGTATAAAGATGTGTCACAAGCAGAGACAATACTAGATTTGGATCTCATATATGCATACTTGCTTAGGTCGCTAATTCTTTCTGAACTTTCTTCATCTGTTAGAGATCCTTAATTATCCAACTTGCAGTGTTAATAGGATCACTCATTGATTGTGGCATCTCTGTCTACCTTCTGATTCAGATTCTAACTTACTGTGACGTAGTTGCAATAAATAGGTGCTAGTAGAATATGGACCTGGTTCTCCATTCAGATCCATTTTTGTGTGTGACTCTGAACAAGTTTTTTAAACACATTAATGCAGTTTCTACATATTTTAAAGTGGAAATATAGCTACTTCTTTTTAGTGTTTCTATGAATTTTAAATAATATGTTAACATGTAGAAACTGATTTATTGCTACTAATACTTGTGCTTGTGGAAACAATTGAAAAATGAGATTCAAAGGTCTATCTTTATGAATATAAAGTATTATTATGTGCCAAGGATTGTTTTAGAGATGTAGTGTTTCCATTTCATTGGAAAAATCATCTCTACTGATTTTTTTTTATATCCTATACAGAAAGAATATTGATCCCAAGCTTCAAGAAAACATATGCACACTCTAATATATCTCTTCAAGTACCTGTCATACTGGCCTTCCATCTCCTATGCAAGCTAAATTCAGTTCTGTTTCTGGGCCTCCATGCTTCCAGATCCTTCTGCCTTGTGATTGCCTTCCTGGCTCATCAAAAAACCAGCTTCTTCTCTTTGTTTAGGTCTAGCTCAAGTGGCATCTCCTGGTTGATCAGTTTTTCTTTTTCACACTCTATTTCTTTGTTTCATCTATTGAATTGATCCCTGTAGGAAGTCATCTTTGATTAGATGTTCATGTGTATATCATTTTCACCAAATTATAATACCCATAAAGATAAGGGTTATATTTTATTTATTTTAGCCAGGCACCAGAATATAATAGCTGATCAATATATTTTTTAATAAATGACTTAATAATTGATAATTTTTTGAGAGTGTTTGGTTAGTAGTTATTGCTTGGTACTGTGAAATACAAGTCTTAAAATCATAGATATATATATATTTTTTCGATACCCAGGATTGAACTCAGGAGCACTGGACCACTGAGCCACATCCTCAGCCCTATTTTGTGTTTTATGTAGAGACAGGGTCTCACTGAGTTGCTTAGCACCTCGTTGTTGTTGAGGCTGGCTTTGAACTCCCAATTCTCCTATCTCAGCCTCCCAAAGTGCTGGGATTACAAGCGTGAGCCACCTCGCCTGGCTAAAATCATAGATCTTTAAATCTGTCTCAGAGAAGAGATGGCATAGACAACTTTCCTTACTGGGCAGCATCTGAGCAGATCCCAATAAAAGACACAGGAAGCAGACAGACCCTTTAAAGAAAACAAAGATATGAGTGTACTAATTAGTTACTCCTGCCCTGGAGGTGGCGGGCATAGCAGAAAGTGAATGTGCTGATGGCTTGAAGAGAAAACATGGAGTCCCTGGCTTGATAAAAAGCAAACCTAGACCTCTGTAGTCCCCATGGATTCACTTGGAAGTGTGACTTCGGTGTGCTTAACTGAAATAAGCAAGTAGTGTCCAGTAAGAAGAGCACTAGACATAAGTGATGGCACTGGCTGGTGACCAATTCCAGAAAGTGTTATGCAGGCTGGGAACTTGAAAGGCCAGAGCAGCAGCTATCTTTTTATGTTTTTCATAACAAATAATGGAACATTGTGAAGAATCACAAGGGAGAGGGATGCCAAGCAGGGCTCTTGCAAATAAAACCAAGAATCCCGAAGATACTGAGGTTAACAAAGGAAAAATGCAGCTATTGTAAATGTGGTTTGTGTCCCAATCTTCAGCAGGGTACATAAGGGGACACCTTCACTTAGCTATTGCTGTCCCTGAACAGAGGTGAGAGGGATGCTGTTAATAACAAAGGCAGTCCCAGATGATGGCAAGTCTAATTACAGGAGTAAAAAAAAAACACAGGGAAAGAAAAGGTTTGGTTTCCCCAAGACGTCATTTTATTACCAGCCTGACATGGCAACTTTAAGGGTCATTTCTTTAGAGTCACTAAAATACCAAAACAGTCAGGAAAACAGCACAGAGGCCATGGGCAAAGCCCCTGATGCTTCATTTCTGAAAACATTTTCCCACAATGGCAGCTTTTAAAAATTGTTTTTCCCCTTTTAATTAAAGAAACAATTTTGTTTCTCTGGATATCTGTAAATAGTCCACAGGATAAAAAGAAGAGGGAAAAAGGTGAAGAAATAATCACACATGGGTGGGGGAACGGGAAGATAACCCAGATGTCTGAAGCATTAAGAAAAGGAAAACAGTGCTGGTTTGGGGGAAAAAAAATCAAAATTAGAAAAAACTCGTATCATACATATTAAATTGTTTTTTTCTTGAATGGACAATAATCTTTTAAAATGCCCTTTCTTAGTTATTAATCATGTTTAAAAGGAAAAGATTTTTAATGTTTCAAATCTAGGGAAGGTTCTTTTGAAATAATACTACTTTTCTAAAAGCATCTTCTGGTAAAAATATTGATTGTAGTTATTGTATGTTCATAAATGACCCATGACATTTTTATGAATATGCACCATAATTCGAATTTTTCTGTTAATTCAGGTAGGACTTCAATTAGTCTGAATCAGCAAAGATTTATCATGCACATAGTGAAACATTTAGAAAAGGAAGCAATCTAGACGTAAATTATACATATTTGGAACTACAGATATTCTCAATATAACAAGTTTCAACTATAGAGTTGTTTGTAAAACAAGAAGCACATTTCTGCATAGCAACTCTGAAATTTTATCACTTCCTTTACAGAATCTGACATGCTTTGGAGAAAATTTTAATTCGCAAAACTTCAAAATCATTTTTCATGGTACTGCAGACTTTCTTAGTGAACACAGAAGAACAATGATGTTTTCTGATATAATAACAATTATTACCATTCAAATAACATATATTTTTAACTGCAAATTCCCAACATGTTTTTGTTTTCCTTGCATGCCTAAATGGTGCTAGAAATGAGTGTATAGATGTAAAAATCATTAGACCCTTTGTTCTAATGGTTGTATCATTTCACTGTCTCAGGCACTTACCAATGGAGAGTGGAAGCCAAACCAAATATAGTTATAGCTTGCTCTTCTTTATTTTTCAAGGTGCCACAAACAGAGTACTTCCAAGTCTTACAAACATCTGTTCTTGGTTTGGGAATAATCCAGGGGAGGTACACAGGGTTAGAAACTTAATCCCACTATCAGAACTCACTCTTTCTAAAATCCCTAGTTCATCAACACTAGAGGAAGTATATTTTGGATCATCTTCCTAAACTCTCCAACATGCTACCCTCTTGCTATGGTCTGCTCTCCTTTCTAAACACTCCTGTTTTACTTTTTATTGAAGTTAAAATCTCTAATAATGAAGTGCTTTCATTTTGGAGCACCTCCTTTGTTTGGATCTCTTTCTTTTAGACAATGTCTAAGGAATGTTGCTACTTATCCACGACTGTTATAGTTTGGATTTGGAATGCCTTCCAAAGGTCCATGTGTTAAAGGCGTGGTCTTTAATGAAGCAATGTTCAGAGGTGGGGCTCTTGAGGAGGGGATTGGATCATGAGGGAGTTGACCTCATTAGTGGATTAATCCATTGACAGATTCATAATTTGATGGCATTACTGGGGGGTGATGAAGCTTAGGAGGTGGGACATAGTTGAAAGGAGAGGATCATGGGGCCTGTTCTAGGAAAGTTAGCTTTTCTTGTCTGGAACCAAAATGCCTGACAAAACAACTTAGAAGTTTTTTTGAGACTCACAGTTTCAGAGGTCTGAAAAATAGAGCTTCATTGCTCTAGACCCACGTGAAGCCGCACATCATCGGGGAAGGGCCATGTCTTACAAAGACACAGCACGTCATGGGGGAAGGTCTTGACAGCACAGGGAATTTGCTCCACTCATGACATCCAGGAAACAGAGAATGAGAGAGTGGGGAAGGGTCACAGGGAAGACGTACCCTTCTAGGGCACACTCCCAGTAACACACCTCCTTCAGTCACACCCCACCTGTCTGCAGTTACCAACTGCATTCAAACTTAAATGGACTAATTAGGTTATAGCTATCACAACCTGATCATTTCAGTCAGAATATTCCTGCGTTAACAGGAGCTTTAGGGAGACACCTCCTATCCAAATCACAATCCCAACGACAATAGAGGTTAGCCCTTTGGGACTAATTCTTGTCCCCAGCCCTTTTCTCCCTTTCTCTATTTCTGTCTCTTTCTTCCTGCTTCCCAGCTGCCATGAGGTGAGTAGCTCTGCTCTACTACCCACACCTAACCAAGATTTTCTAACTAGTAAAAGGCCTAAAGCAACAGAGCCAAGTGAACCTGGACTAAAATCCCCAAAATAAATCTACTGTCCATTGAGTTGTTTTTCTCAAGTATTCTGTCACAGTTGTGAACTGACCAACAATGACCACAGGCTTATTAAATTATATCCTCACAAAAACTAGTAATCTTCTATTAATTTTTCCTCCTTACTCCCAAATACAAAACTATGTTCAGAGTTAAATAGATGAATAAATTAATTAATTTAGAATCATAGTACCAGAAATGTATTACAAATATTAATGCTAAAGACTTTATATTTCTTAAAGGCTTTCTTTTTTATTGTACTATTCCATTTCATTTTTTTGTGGTACTGGAGATTGAACTCAGGGGTACTCGACCACTGAGCCACATCCCCAGCCCTATTTTGTGTTTTATGTAGAGACAGGGTCTCACTGACTTGCTTAGTGCCTCGCCATTGCTGAGGCTGGCTGTGAACTCATGATTCTCCTGTCTCAGCCTCCCAAAGTGCTGCGATTATAGGTGTGTGCCACCATGCCCGGCTTTTATTTCCTTTCTTTTGTCTAACTTGAATCACCTAAGATTACTCAGAATATGTTGAATTTAATGTTTATTTCATTTTACCTTTTTAATGATGCAGGGCCCTGTGATTATTAGGCACATGTTCTACCACTGAGCTATACTCAAGTCCAGGTTTAGAGTTTAGTAAAGCCGGGCGCGGTGGCTCACGCTTGTAATCCCAGCACTTAGGGAGGCTGAGACAGGAGAATCGCGAGTTCAAAGCCAACCTCAGCAATGGCGAGGCGCTAAGCAACTCAGTGAGACCCTGTCTCTACATAAAACACAAAATAGGGCTGGGGATGTGGCTCAGTGGTCGAGTGCCCCTGAGTTCAATCCCCAGTACCAAAAAAAAAAAAAAAAAAAGTTAGAGTTTAGTAGACGTATTTATTAACAAAAGTGTAATTATTCAGGTAGGCAAAAGTTCTGGATTTGACTGACCCTATTCATTTCTTTTATTTAACATAGATTATTTAATAATTATAGCTATCATTACCTATATGTATCTATTTTCATATTTAGATTATATATGTATGTGTATGTATGTATATATCCATTGTGTGTGTATGTATAATTACATTATTCTGTGGAAACCTTAATATTGAAAAACACAAAGAAAAGATGTTTAGCATAGCTTCATTTCATTGTTTTTTCTTAGCTAGACTATGGTTACTTCTATATTCAAAATAATTTAAACCATGTATTTTCTTAAAATAACCAGTCCAATAAATGATTTCTTATCCTTGCAGATATAAGCGACTGTTTGCCTTAGTTAACTAATTAATTTTGCGTAACACAGGCATAGTTATTGCCTTAATATTGCTTCTACCAAGCACACTTCCTATTGAGATGACGTCAAAGGACTTTGCAGTGTGGACAGACCCATAAATCTACCTAGTTTCAAACTGAGATGAAGATCTCCAAACTCAAATTCAGTATAGGTCATGAACAGTGCAATGAATCACATTCTCCAAAGGCATTTGACCTGACTACAAATTATTCCCATGTTTTGTAGATACAACAGACTATATAGAGAAACATTGTCTCTTTTGCCTATAACCCCTGGGAGATGATATATGGCCATCTTGAGCACACATAGTATGTAGAATACTGGATCCTAGCTTGGGTGGATTACAATGAATCCACTTTTTTCTTACTCATATTAAAGACAACATTTGGCTTTTAAGAATATTTTTGAAGTACCTACTATGTGCTAGGCACTTCAATGAATGAGGGGAAAAAATCATCATTCTCTTTTTAGGAGCCAATTGAAAATGACAAACAACTGATTCAAAGACTCATATTTAATAATCTTCTTTTTTCTTGGAAATGACTTAATAATCAACAATCTTATTGTAGTTCTTCTCCAGTGTAATGTGCTGACAAAGTTGGGTGCCAGATTTTTCTTAGCTATTATCATAAAGAGTAAATAATTTTTAAGGCTATTAGTTTCCTGTTTTTAAAGAAAACAGAGCATGTACAGGGAGAGGGGCAGGTTCAACATTGGATAAGACTTTAATGCCAAAAAATGAAATATTAATGGAGACCAAAATAAACCACTATAAAATCTGCTTGTCAGAACAGGAGTTTTGTTTGTGCTTTGTAGACATAGAATTAGCTTTTGAATGTTTTCTCCTCCACAGACCCCCACAAAAGCTGCTAACAGCTGTGGAGAAAGCTCCAAATGAAATCTGATGTTAGAGTCAAACCGTCAAATCTTTCCAAAAGAGTTTTGATTTATTAAGGCTAAATTATAGCTATATCTGATTTTCTTGTTAATGTACAAAGATGTCATTTTCCCACTACTAGCTTTCCATTTATGTATTTTAAAGGTACTTTAAAGCAGAGAATCTTGAAGTGAGAGAGCAAGCTGTACTGAATTTAGTATGCGATTTTTTACAAATCAGCTAAAAGAAAGCATGCAATGGATGGTTCAAAAAAATAACTCACTATTCCATTTCTAGAAACTAATTCTTATTTATTTCCACATAAATCAATTAATGGGAGATATAAGGTTTAGAAGAGGAAATGTTTGATTTGGACAGCTTTTCTGCAGGTGTTCGAGGATTGGGAAAAAAATATTATTCTACTTTATTTCTTCCTCTTAAGCAAAGGCCCCCTGACAAGTCTGAAACATACAAGCAATGTGTGAAATTAAGGATAATTGAGTACTAATTCTGGTTGGGCCATTAGCTAGCTGGGTCATATTGAATAAAATCTTGAGCATGTCTGGGTCTCTGGTTTTATCTGAGACTGAAGGGATTCAATACTTTGTTTATAGATGTGTTCCACAGGTGGTCCAAGGAGCATTTTCATAAAGGTTTAAGGAACCTGGGAAACAGGGCAGGTTTCTCTCACTCCTACTTCAACCGAAGTAGCCCGGCTTCTCTCAGAATCATATATCTTGACTCCCAAATAAGATTTTGTTTAATACATTTTATTTATTTATTTTGGAAGGGGTAGGAACACTAAAAAATTAATTAGAATTGCATTGGGCTGGGTCAATATATCTTTTCCACTCTCAGCATCTTTAGTCTTTCATTCCTTTATCCACTTTGAACTACTAGTTCCCAAGCAATTCATCTTCTCCCCCTTTCTGGTAAAAAGCTTGAGCTGGGTAAAATGAAGCTGAGTAGGTAGGTTTCCCTTAAGACGTGATCCAGATTTCACTTGTGTAGGAAGTCATGAAAAGCTGTCTAACTCTTGGAAAAGAATCATTAAATGCAGTAAGATAGCTTCAGAGATTTTATAGTGGCTTATTTTAGTCTACATTAGTAATTCAATCTTTGGCATATCAGCTCCCACTAATGTCAAGTTGTGTTCTGGGACTTTTGGAAAATAGATCACATTTAAGCATATTTTCCAGCTCTCATGGCAACACAGAACATTTTTTGTAGGCTTTTGTCCAGTTTATAAATAGCTGAAAGGATAGTTTTTGCTGCCTTAACTACTGTCAACCATTTCTCCCTGCCAGATACAGGACCCACTTTTCAGCTCCATCTTTCAGCTTCTCAGGACATGCCAATGAGATCGTCTATCATTGATGTGAAGTCCCATGCCATTGTAGGTTCCTGATTTTCTTCCTTCCTCACTGGACTGTTCCTTTTGTTTTCAGTGTAAACATTAACTGATGCCTTAAATCATTTTCTTTATTTTCTCTTGCTATCCTCTGCCTACAAATTAGTCTTAACCTCTGTTCCCTGGTCTCATTTTTACTTCCTTGCTGACTTCACATCCACAGAGACGATACCCAGATCAATGCTCAGGCCCTGTCTCTCTACCCAGGCTTCACAGGGATGTCACATCACACATCACAATCTTAGGTGGGCCTGAGGTTCCATTTGCTTCCCTACTCCCAGCCCAGTCCCATCTTCCCTCTCATTCAGTTTGTTTAAGTCCGTCTGCAACAGCATAAGTTTTCAAATATCTTTCATTTCTAAAAGAGCAGTTTTTAGACATTTTTTTCCCTACAAAAGCTATTAATTTTGTCCTCAAATTTAACAAAATGCACTAGTAAAGATGCTAGAAAAGCAATTCCAGGTGAAACAGTGGTTGGAGAATTCTTTGGTGCCAACATTTTTTTCTTTTTCACGTTCCTCTATGTGCAGTGGATCCCTCACGTTTCCTCAGTCTCTTGTATTGAAATAAAGTTTGGAACCCACTGCCTTAAAATTTACATTTGACTTGTTGTCCTTCACCTTATTTTTCTGCTTCATCACCAAGTTCCTTTTTTTCTTCTTTTGTTTCCTTTCTCATAGCCTCTGAGAGTTTTTTTGTGTTTGTTTTTTGGTTCATTTTGCCTTTTCCATCATGTTCTCCATCCTTGCCCTGTTGGTTCTCACTGAACTGGTAGCTCTATTCTCCAGACTTCTTTACCAATTCATGTATGTGATACAGCTTATCACCAACGTGTTTTCAAATTAGATTTGGAGTGAATAAGTTTGTGTCCAAAACGATAAGTATTCAAGGGATTACTTTTCCATTTCTCTCTCCCTTTATCCAGAATATTTACTGAGCCTATTATACACCAAGCACTAAGTGAGGCATTGGGAAAATAAGTGAAGTAAAAGTAAATAAAGTTTCTGCCTCCATGTTCATATTCTGCATTACCTAACTGTAGCAAAACTACATTTGAATTTAGAAAGTGTACATTTAATACTTATTAATTAATTCAGGAGAAAATGAGCTAATACCTGTCTATTTGTCTAAAATGAGGGCTTTTTGTTTTCTTACTGTGCTCTTCTCTATGAAGACCAGTTAATTTTAAGATAATAGTTCTCGACCAGACTTTATGTTGTTGGCTCCTGTTCTCACCCCCAACAACATTTGATAAGGTCTGGAGACATTCTTGCTACAACTGGAACTGGGCAGGGGATGCTACTGTCATCTAATGGGTAAAAGCCAGGGATGTTGCTTAATAACCTACAATGGCCAGAATAATCTACCACAATAAAAAAATTATCAAGCTAAAAGTGTTAATAATGCCAAGACTAAAAACTCTGGTATTAGATGAGTTCACATTAATTTATTTTTTAACTAAGTTATTTGTTTAATAATTAACTGAATTATTTGTTTCCTACATTATGTGTTCTTAATTTTTTAACAGGAAATTTTGGAATCATTTTTTATGTTGAATTTAAAAATTTAAGTCTAATTTTCAAACTATACATAAACCTTTAAAATCATATATTTTGTGAGATAATGTGTGATGTTTTGATATCTGTATACATTGTGTAATTTTTAAATCAGGGTAAGCATATCTATTTCCTCAGATATTTATCATTTCATTATGACAGAAACATTCAAAATCTTTTCTACTAGCTTTTTGATATATATAGTACTTTACTATAAACAAGTTTCCTTAGTATAAAACAGAACACCAGAACTTTTATGTTCCTACCTAACAGTAACTCAATATCCATAGATAAACCTTTGCCAATCCCTCCCATTTCCTTCCCCAGCCTCTAGAAACCATCATTCTAATCTCAACTTCTATGAGAACAACTTTTTTAGATTTCACATATGATATCCTGCAGTATTTATCTTTCTGTGCCTGGCACAACATTAGCATAAGAATTTCTAGTTCCATTCATGTTGCCACAAATGGTAGGGCTTCATTCTTTTTATGGCTGAAGAGTATTTTATTATGTGTGTGTATCACATTGTCTTTAGCCACTCACAAGATGGACACTTCGGTTATTTCCATTTCTTGGCTGTTGGGAATAGAGCTGCCATAGTGTAGATATAATTCCATTCCCTTGTAGTGTAGATATAATTCCATTCCCTTTGGTTGCATACTCAGTAATGGGATTGCTGTATCCCATGGAGTTCTATTTTTAATTTTTGAAGAACCTCAATATTGTTTTCCACAATGGATTTACCAATTTATATTTGCACAAACAGCGTGCAAGAGTTCTCTTTTCTCTACATCTGTGCCAGCATTTTTTATCTTTAGACTTTCTGGTAATAGCCATTCTTACTGGGGTGAGGTAAAATCTCCGTGTGATTTCGCTTGCATTCCTCTAATGATTAGTGATGTTGAACATATTTTTGATATACCTGTTGGCCATTTGTACGTCTTCTTTTGAGAAATGTCTGTTTACATCTATTGCCCATTGTTAAATTCGGTTATTTGTCTTTATCCTGTTGACTTGTTAAGGTCCTTATATGTTCTAGATATTAACTTGTCATGTGCATGACTTATAAATATTTTCTCTCATTTTGGAATAGTTACCTTCTTTCTTGACACTTTGAATTTCTTTGCTCTTATATCTAGGCACTGTTCAAATTATTATTCATCAAGCATACAAAAAATGACAGATTCTTTGGATAAAGGGTGCTTTGGCTAATAGCAACAGAAAACTGATAATACGTGCCTAACAATATGAGGGTTTTTGTTTTGTTTTGTTCTTTTCTTATGTTAAGCAGCACAAAAATCAAGGTGATCCCAGTGTGGGTCAAATGAGTAGCTTAATATTGAAATCAAGTATTAGATGTTTCTTTTTACTATCCCATGTTCATCATGTTGGCTTTATCCTAAGATGACTCATTCCCCTTGACTGAAAAATGCCTGTTATGGTTCCAAGCAACCTATGTCCATTAAAAAACAAAAACAAAATGAACACTTAGCAGAAAATGTGATATAATTTCCCCCTCGACAATCCTATTTAACAGCAAGAAAAATTTCAAAGATCTCTTCCTTTGTGATATTTTCTGTAAATGAGTCACATATACATTTCTATCCAATCTTGGGTAAAGATAATGAGATATCATGATTTTCTTGGACTGATCAGAATTTCTATGAGGTAAATGGAAGATTTATGGACACAAATAATAGGGTTTCAAAGTTGGGACTCTGCCAGCAAATGAAGGGAAACAGAACTGCTAGGAAAATGCTACCAATGGGCACTAGTTTCACAGATAGTCATATAGTTGAGAACTTGACCATTCATTGCTGTCACAAAGTCCTATTGCCCTTAAAATAAAGTCTGATCTTTAGCAGTTGGGATTCATTACAAGTTATGTAACTACTTTTTGACTCTCTCTAGTGTTTACCACATAATGTAGAGAAATTATTCCTTTTTCTTCTTTAAAGGTGTAAGGACATAGTTACCCAGAAGTGACTGTCAGGACTAACATAAAGATGACACGAGTGAAGTGATATGGATGCCAAAATGAAAACAGCACATTAGCAGTGCTTCCTCAAAATTTGTGCCCTACATACCTCATTTCCTTTCCCCGGGTGACTATCTTATAGTATAAGCCTCAGTTGGTAGTGTAGAGAGTTTTCAGGTATTGTGGACCAATCTCCAGACATTTTGACCAATCTCCATCATTCATCCTGCAGTGCAACTTATTTTTTTCTATAAGAAAACTTTAAAATAATTCCCAGTTCTTGGAAAGGAAATTCTGACCATTGGATATATAAACAAAAACAAGGCAATAGTTTTTTGAGTCAGTAAAACTTGGCTATAAAATGATTTAAAAAATTCCTGTCTCTTGAAGTCCTGACATGATCAGCACTGGACATGACCCAAAGATAGAATGAAGAACATAAATGGATGACTGTTTCCTTAGCAACAAGAACCATGTTTCTTCTGAAATAAGAAACCAAAAGAACTGCTAGTTCTTCTCCATTTTTCTTCCCAACAGTTTAGTGGTTTAAATAGTAATGGAATAAAAATTTTAATACATATTCTAGTATTTATTAAAGACTTACAATATGCAAAGCAATGATTACATTTTGAACAGGTAGATAGGGGTTCTCTTACCTATTATCCATTTAGCTATGTTATTAATGTTCAGGAAACTTTGTAATACAGTTATCTACTGAAAACAGTGAATCTCAGCTCTGTCTGCATCTAACAGTCACCTGAGCAGCCTTTAAAAACAAAGATGCTTGGGGCTTCAATAGAATATGATTCAGTTCTTATTAGCTAGCATCAGTATTTTTTTAAAGTGCCTCCCAGGTGATTCGAATGTACAGATCTGATTGAGAACTACAGCCCTGAGAAAATTTGTGGCATTGATAAATTAGCTAAACAATTTGAATTACACCAGTTAGAGATTACAGTTTATAGAAAGTTTTAGAGGGTTTAGCTCAGATTTTTCACTGATTTACTGTTTTTTAGGACAGGATTTCAAGAAACTAATAAATCAGGGTCCCTGCTATTAGTCAATCTCTAAATGTACCTTGGATTTTGGGGTATGGAGAGCTGATGAGATGACTGCTGCTGCTGCCAAACCTACACGAAGTCCGCTTCCCCACAGTCACCAGGAACATTATCTAGAAGAACAAATCTGTAAGCTCTTGCCTTAGCCAAGCCCCACTGGAACTGCAGCCTGGGAGGTCTGTGTTTCCTGTCTGGCCCTTTCCAACCAGGCTGAGGCTCACAGAAGCTGCCTGACCCTGACAAAGCCACGCTCCAGGAAGACTGTGAGTTTGGTGAGAACTTGGTCTTCTAGTCCTAATCCAGAACAGGATTGGATATTACCTCTTGAATAAGGACTCACAAGACTATGATTCTCAACTTGATTTGTAGTTGTTGTTAGGTAAACACAGAACCTATTATCTCTTTGAGTTCAGATGCCAAAATTTTAGAATCTGATTTTTTTAGGAGGCCTCTTTGAAATCATCTGTCACTTTCAACAGAATTTCAGAGGGTGACTATTACTGCTGGGGCCACGCCAAGTGATAAAATTATAAACACAGTATAGAGTGTACAGTTTTCATCCATTTGCACCACAATATATAGATGAGAAGGTGAAATGGCATTCATCTTGATACATGGGAGTAGAGCTAAGTCAGAGGCTATAAAAATTGCAAGAAATAACACATCAATCAGATTTTGAGGATTAAACAAGAGCATAACAACCTAGCTAAAGCTCAAAATACAAAATCCATAGGAGATATATTAATTTAGCCTATTATTAGGAAGCAAGCTACTAAAAAAATAGAAGGTAAAAAAAATTGAAAGAGTTTCACAGGCAAATGAGAGCACTTTGCATTTAATTAGTTTGGCATATATTTATTAAGCCATATGGTATTGATAACAATATGGGGAAAGGGATAACACAGTTGATATGGGGGACTTAGTCATGTTTTTTTCTTTAACTGAGATTCCATTTAATGGGAAAGACAGATATTAATAATAACAATGAAATAGTAATAACATAATATGCATAAAAATAACTTATAGGTGCTCTAGAAACTTCCCACTGAATGGTGGTTTATTAGAGAGTAATGTGGGCCTCACCTAGGAACTTGCTAAATTTGGAAATTTCATCCCACACTTATTACATCAGAATCTGCTTTTCAAACAAAACTCCCCAAAGATGTATGTGCACACTCAAGTTTGAGAGGCTATAACCTATAATATGCTAAATACTTTGCATGGACTAGAATTAATTGCACAGGAGCAACTTTATGAAGGTGGTACCAATTTTTACCTACATTTGATACCTGAAGATCTTAAAACTTAACTAAGGTAAGCAATTTTCCCAAAGTAGCACAAACAGTAAAGTGATACAGCTATTTGAAGCACAATAAGTTGACTTTCAATCCCATGGTCTGTTTATCTGCAAATAAAATAAGCCTTAAAATGGAAACAAGAACCCACAAAGAAAATAGTTCAGTATCTTGGAAGCAGCTTTGGATTCATTCTATACATATCAAAATCAGAAGTCATCTTTTTATTTAAGAACCCCACAATAATTTATCTACCTGGTTTCTTTAGGAGTTATACTGGATATAAAGGCTGTGGAGACATATCAAGTCCCCCTTGAGCCTTGTAAGTCTATGTGTCTGACTGCTTCTATATCAGCATCTCACTGTGGGTGTTGAGACCGTGAGACTTGACTAAATTACCCCAATGTTTAAAACCCATGCTGGATTTTACAAGCTGCAGGAATCCTTGGGCACTGCTGGGCCTGAAGTACAGTTTATCTTCTTGCCCAAATTAGTTAAGTCCCAGATAGTATGAAACATCTGAAATGGCCATCCAAAATTCTATCAGCTTCCAGGATGGAGGTGGAGAGAAGAAACCACCACAAGAGCGAAACAGGGAGGGAGGAATGGAGGGAGGGAAGGGGGGAGGAGGAAGGAAGGAAGGAAGGAAGGAAGGAAGGGAGGGAGGGAGGGAGGGAGGAAGGAAGGAAGGAAGGAAGGAAGGAAGGAAGGAAGGAAGGAAGGAAGGAAGGAAGGAAGGAAGGTCCCAAACAATTCCTCTGCTAGTTTCAATTGGCTAAGGAATAAATTCTTCTAGCTAAAATCAAAACAAAATAGTTTTCAAAAATGTGTTTTCAGTCAATGGTGCAACCTTAAAATTTCTTTTTATTAAGGTCTTTTCAAATTCAAGAGGTGACATACAGGAAAAAGTATGTCAAATTCATTTGTTTGCTTTAAAACAGCAAGGCAGCTCTCTCCCAGTTTGGATGACTATTTTCAATTTTGTTTCTAACAGCAACTTAAAAGAAAGATGACTATAATCAAGGAAAAGGTGTGGAAAAATTCCATAATGAAAAAATGTTTTTTACCTCTCAGGCTTTGGGGAAAGTTAGGCTGGTAAATCAAGGCAATTGCCTTTGAAACTGTTCTGTCCAGTTCTACATGTGTGGAGGGGCATTTTTCATTACAATCACAACCTCCTTTACTTAATGCCTATCTCTTCCTTCTGAGTTTGCTGGTAATATTGATAAGTTTGTGGCTGAATACTTCCTTTAATAGGGAGGTTCAAAAGGATTGGATTTGCAGGATATCCTAATGGTGCAAGATCATATGAAATTGTTTCATTTCTTTGGCACTAAAGGGGGCCACTTGTACTTTTTATATGGTTGTTGTATGTTTTAGGGTGGTGGATGATGCCATGACATGGAAATTTTTCTATGCTTGTTAAGAATTATTCTGAGAATAGCAAGGGGATTACAAAGTCCTCAGAAAAGTGGCCTACTGGGAAAGTTATGCAAAAAAATGACCCTTTGGAATGTACTATATATATATAGTTTGTTTTTAAGACTGCCATCCTATGTTACTATCCAAAACAGAAGTACACATTCCAAAGGGTCATTTTTTTTTGCATAACTTTCCCAGCAGGCCACTTTTATATATACATATATAAGTGGTATATATATGTAGATGGTAAATGGAAATTTTGACTAATTGGGCAACTTATGTTGATTGTGCTGGCTGTGGCAAGCAGTCTTAATTATTTTAAACTATTCTACAACCCTAAGGATAAGAGCTCAGGGACCAATTTTGATCTCTGCTGTAGGCAATTGTGGGTGGGGTGGGGTTGGGGTCATTACACATGTTCTAGATTATTTGCCTTATCTGATTTAGATTCTGGCTTCTCATAAGACCACTGAGTACTATATATATTTTCCCTGTTACAAAAAGCTTTTGTACTATTTTTATCCATATAATGTTCTTATTCTCCCTTATAAACACATCAGGAAGCCATCTGAAGCTTAGCAAGAAAGAAGATGAGACAAGGTGAGTAATGAAGATTTAATTCTCTTACTGAGCTTATACCTAGGAGAGTTTGAAAAGCCTTTCATGTACCTGTCATCATGCTTAAAACCTAAATCCCTTATCATTTTCCATTGGAGAAAAATGGATTTTTATGAAATCCAAATAAGTTGTTTGGATAATATGATTGAACTGAAATCATCCCACGCCCAGCATCCCACCCAATTGCAGTAGAAACTGAGTGACCATGGGTAAGAACTCTAACCTGATTTGGAACAGGCATATAGGTGGCAGTGGGAAGGGATTTTAGCTGTATCCAAGAGTATAGTCTAAAAAGCCTGAAGAAAATAATGAAGATGAGCAGTGAACACCTGACGACAAACACAGATGATGGGTGGGGTGGGGAAGGGAGAGTGCAGGCTAATCCGTCAAACTCAAGGGTAAGCACAATTTTTGCAAATTCTAGTCTCTTTAGAACTTCAGTGTCCTTGCTATTTGTGGCCGATGATTAAGGTTAACTATTTTAGGTGTGGTCGCATTTGTGTTTCACTTGAGGTACACATATCTGTAATAGTTAAAACAGTGGTAACTGATAAGTCAAATAAACCACAACATATCTGTGAATTTCTTCTTGACTTTTTTCTCATTTCCTTAAGGTTCAGTTGGCAAGGGAGAGATGCTGTTGATCTCTTCTGCCCACAGTCCATGCTCCTGAACTGAGGACCATGACAGAAAATGGAGTTGTGCTGTGTGCCTAGAAGGAAAGGGAGGAAGTTGAACTTCAAGCTGGTTTGTAGGAAAGGTGTGCAAAGTTGGCTTTAACATTTGAAACTAAGTACATAACTTCTAATGTGTATGCTATATGAGTATGTTATATCTGGTCCAGATAGTTGTGCGAGTTTTGTTCTGTTGTTTATTAGTTCTGACACTTTGCTGGCTTCATGCTACACTCTCAGCTTTTTGACTTGTGAAAAACATGGCTATCCTTTTGTATTTTGTTTTATAAAATTTCTACTATGACTTCAAGACAAAGGTGATGATAGTCAATACATTTGTCATGATTATGATAGCAGGAATTGTTCAACTGAGTAGCAAATGCGCAATTCTGTAAATGCCTCCTAGTATCTCATTTTTCAGGGCTGCTGATAATTTCAAAAGACACAATCTCAGACACCATAATTCCAAAGTTGGAATTCCAAAAGACTGAAGTAGCTAAAACCTAAAATCCCTAAAATTTGCAAAATCTCAATCTCTAAAGATTGAAGTTCCAAATGTTGAAATTCTGAAATCCCCAAACTTCAATTTCCATGAAGAAAAGTAGCTGCACAAGAGGGACAGAAAGCCAAGTTCTGGGAAGGGTTTGACCTCATGGTGTGAAAACAAGAAAAATTTCCATTTAAAAATGAATTATTTATCTGCATTGGTATTTCTTACAACTGTTAAAATTCCAGGAGCTTTTTAAAATTTAAATTTTTTTTTACTTTTAAAAAAATTTGTTCTATTCCAGGAGATTTAATGAATTAAAACCATATTTATCTGAAGCAGCCTGTGGAGTTACTAGTTCAAAAATGTTCACGTACAAGGGAGAATCAAAATATACATAGGCAATGGTGTTGCTGTTCAATCACCATATTTGTGGTTTATATATGAATGCATACAGAATGGACTTCTGCAAATCCAAAACTACATAGAAGAATGACACAGGAGACGGGAAAATTTAACCAGAAATGTTCCTGTTGGTGTACATGGAATTGTAGAAGGACTTCCAAAGGAGCAGCACCAGGTCAAAAGTAAAAGTGAATGTATTCTCTGAGAAAAGCTATGACCTAAAAGTGAAAGAGCAGCTAAACTTTCATCTTCCTTGAGACTTTAAAATACAGTTAATGAAGGTGAAAGTCAGCCAGCTTTTATGTACTACCTCTGTGAAATTGCTCATAATCTATATACTGTTTTACAGTTTTTGTTTTTTCTTTGAAGTGTTTTTTTTCCCCCAACATTTTAAATCATCAGCATTGCATTTTACAACTCTCTATGCTATGTGTTTTAACTTCACATCATTTCCAATCCTGGACGTATAAACTTTGTAAAGACTTTTACAGAATTCTAATTTGTTTCATGCATCTTTACAAATTTGATACTACTAAGTATATTATCATGTTCATTTTTGGGTTGGGGTTTCTTGGGGATTGAACCCAGAACATCACAGACTGAGATATATCCCTTTTTATTTTGAGACAAGATCTTGCTAAATTGCACAGGTTGGCCTCAAACTTGGAATCTTTCTTCCTCAGCCTCCTAAGTTGCTGGAATAACAGACGTGCACAACTATGCTTGGCTATCATGTTGACTTTTTGGGTAAGCATTGTGCATGCAAATACAAATGTTGAAACTTCCTCAATAAATGAAGAGCTATGTTGTCTTTTTTATTTTTTTGGACTTTTTGCTTTTGCAAAAGACAAAAATCTTTTGAAATCTTGGCTCTTTCTGTTACTGCAGTTGTGGTGGTGGCCCTTTGTGGTTTTAGTCACTCTCATCAAGACTTGTGTTGTCTGTCTTGCTAGTTTAGATGACTACAGTTATAACTATAGGTGTACCCAATGGGCAACCATACTGATATGCATTTATACAGATTGATTTTTGGCTTATTTCTTTATAAATATATTTTATCTGCTCATAATTGTTATACATATTTGACTGTCATTGGTTTACCAAATGTTTAGCTTGCAAAAATTTGTGTGCCATTATTGTCTATTTTGTTGTGTAAAGTGGCTCTGCAGTGTTCTTTCATGTTTTTGTTTCTCAAATAAATCTACCTTTTTCAATAAATGCTTTTTAAAACTGTCTTGATTGCTTTCCCCAAAATTATATTATTTGGGATATTAAACTTTAGGAATTTTGAGCTTTCAACCTTTTAATGTTTGGGATTACAGAAAATTGTGTCTTTTGAGATTATGACCCAAGTCTCTCATCTTTGCCTTAAAGCACTCTCTAATTTAAAGCCTCTTTTCTTATCTGAATATTGTTGCAAAAAAAATTGGCAGGGAATACCTGAGTA
The DNA here is from genome assembly GCA_004024805.1 of Geosciurus inauris. Lineage (NCBI taxonomy): Eukaryota > Metazoa > Chordata > Mammalia > Rodentia > Sciuridae > Geosciurus > Geosciurus inauris. The sequence goes on along the minus strand of PVHX01005059.1, from coordinate 5,926 downwards.
TCTAAACACAATCTCAATAACAGTGTGCCTGAGGGATGGCAGGTCTAGTCAGTAGCATTTGTACATGGAGAAAAAAGAAACAGGCCTGTAAGAAAGCCCTCTTTGTTGCCAGGTTGTGTAAATTTGGAATATCTTGAGAATGAAATGAAGAAAATCTGACACTGCTATGAAAACTTCTTATTGTAGTGAACTGTGTATATAGATATGACGTGGAAAGGACCTGACATACCAAATCAAATAGCTATGCAATTCTCCATTTGGATCAGTGCAGTTCCTCCAGCATGTTTTATATGTGTCCTGTTCTAAAAGCAAATAGAAATCCCAGGATTGGATTTGTCATGATTCACAAAACTTCAAAGGCTAAGATATGCTTAAATGGGGTACTAAAGAACTGATGGATTACCCTTCTGATTCTTTTTCAGTGATAGGACAAATCAGTTGTGAATTGGCATTGCACTGCTGATATAAAGAAGTTCAGAAAATAAGTAAATATTGCATTTAATAATTTTTATGCACATACGATTACTTTGGAATAGTCATAGTGTTTCATATCAAATTATTTTGTTATCCTTTGGGATACTTATTCATTGAAAGATTTTTTTAAAAAGTTTTTTAAAATTGATATATTGCCCTATTCCCAGCCCCATGAGTTACTTTAAATATGATTGTGCACTTTCTAATCTCTAACCAAAATCTAAGTGAATGCACACTAGAGATTTATAAATCCTATCAGATGATTGCTTTATTTAAAAATCATTCTTAATAGTTTGATTTTGAAAAGAAAAGTTTAAAATATGTCATCAAGTACTTTCTATTATGGTTATTAAAAATAGATTTGAATTTTAAGATAGTTTCAAACCATATGTTCTTATTTGCTTCCATTTAGCACATTAAACTACTATTTTGTAAGAGACAATCAATATCCAGGAAACCACAAGAGCACCTTTTAAAAATAGCTTCATATATTTCTTCTTTTAGCATAAAGTGACACTTTTTCCCCCCACCTGCCAGCATTGAGCACACCTGGAAGGGTTTATATTTAACCTGAGTTCAGACCTCATGAAACAGGAATCATTTCTAGACTTGGCCAGCTTTCCATTTGTTTGATTGAGGTCTGAGTTAGAAGTTAGAACACTGCCTTAAATTTCTTTTGGCCAGTTTTCTTCTGGGTTTTTCCAGCGATTTGAACAATTAGAAGATTGGATATCAAGCAGCATTTATTGAGTAGTTTAAAACTGTGCCAAAATAAAAGCTAATCATTTTGTAATCATTTTGTAATCAGTATGCATAGAAGAGAAGCAGCAGCAGTAAAGCAGTTGCTGCATGTTTGCTGACAAAATATTTAATCCAAACATTTAATTTCAATCTGCCACTGTTCTCAGTCAGTATAATTACTTTAAGCAAATACCACGTTGGAGAAAATGGTCCCAGCCAGTGAAATGTAAATAATACAATATAATCATCACCACACTCAAATTCATATACTATAATTTATTTGGATCAATTTCATAAACATGGGTGTAATAAATGTTTAAATTATTGTAAACATGCAGATCTAGGCCACACAGAAGTAGGTTTACTCATTCTTGTTAGATATATCATATATATATATATATATATATATGTATATATATATACATATATATATATATATATATGGATATACTGAGTCACTGAACAGGAAAAATTACACAGACTTTTATTTTATTTTTTGAGTTGTTGATAGATCTTTATTTTATTCATTTATTATTTATATGTGGTGCTGAGGATCGAATCCAGTGCCTCACGCATGCAAGGCAAGTGCTCTACCACTGAGCTACAGCCCCAGCCCCTACACAGACCTTTTTATCATATTAATGGGGATGAACAAAAGTAGTTTTATACATTTTTTGTCATGTGAAAGTTAGATAAAATATATAATCTTTAAAAATTGGCAAAGCTACTTATCCAATATGTGTTTGTAACCTATGCTAACTATAATAAATATATTTAAAATATAAGTTTTTAGAAATACAAATGTGTATATATGACAAATGAGTTTTAAGTAAAATTGTATAGAAATACTGTAAAGCAACACATTTAGTCTCTGGCTTAAAAGAGGTTACCATCAAAATAAAATTGTTAACTGATTTTATAAAAATAATTAACATAAATATGACAGAGTGAAAATAAATAAATAGTTCTAGAGCAAGTTCCTGACTCTATATTTGTATTCTCAACATCTAAAAAATACTTCATGTCTAGAAGATGTTATGGTTTGGATATTTAATGTCCCTCTAAAATCTCATGTGTTAGGCAATGCAAGAAAGATTGGAGGTGAAATGATTTCATTATGAGAGCTGTAACATCATCAGTGAATTAACACATTTGATAGATTAATAAATTGAATGGATTATGAGTGGTGACTGTGGGCAGGTGGGGCCAGGATGGAGGATGTAGGTCACTAGGGGTGTGCCCTTGGGGATCCTGTTTTGTCCCTGGCTCCTCACTGCCTTTCTCTCTTTTCCAGCTGCCACAAGCTGACCAGCTTTCCTCCATCATGTCCTTATGCCACCACATTTTGCCTCATCTGAGAAGCAGAGCAATGGAATTAGTGGACCATGGATTGAAACTCTGAAACCACAAGCCCAAAACAAACTTTCCCACCTCCAAGTTGTTCTTGTCAGATAGTTTGGTTACTGATGAAAAGCTGGTTAACACAATAAGGTTACAGGATGTGTCCCTGTGTACCAGTATGCTCTCAACCATTCTTACTGAATCTGCCTTACCCAGCATTCCCCTCAAATAAACAGTGTTTGGATATTTTTAATGGAGTAGAGGTCAACTATTACACTGGGAGGAATGATGTGACCTCAGCTGTTTACCAACCTTTAATATAATGTGATAAACAGGGCTTTTATGCATAGGGCTCTAAATTTATCAGATGAGGTTGCTCCAAACTTAACAAAATTAATGATCAATAAATAACATTAATTAATTAATATGAGATACTTTCCAAAGTCTATATAAAAATAAATACATAAAATATTATTATTTTGATATCTGGGTATGGTTGGAAGCAGGAAAACAAGTATTTAAATGAAACAAAATTGGTCATGTACAGATAATTCTTAGAGATGGAGATGTGATTATAAGAATTTATTATAGTATTCTTTCTACTTTGTACATTTTGCATGATTTTCCTTACTGAAAAATTAAAAATTGTATTCTTGTGATTAAAGTCAGTCTTAAGCTCCTGCAATGTGGGGACACTACTGCATAATCTATCGAGTATCTGTTGGCATAACATTCCAATGTTTCCCAGTGATACCTCTGTTTTGTACTTCCCTTTATCCATTTGTGGAATTAAGAGAACTGGATCAGTGCTCTTAGCTTTTTATAGCAGAATGCGCTTAAGAAGGACCTTTATTATTTCTTTCAAAGTAAAATATCTAGAGATATTTATAGGGACAAATGTCATTAAAGATATTTTACCATCTTTCTGCTTTATTACACTCAGATATTTAGTAAAAATTTAGACCTTATGAATTGAGCTTGTTGTATCAGCCTCTAAAAATGACTGTCAAAATTCCTTTCATTATACTGGACAATGTCAGATCAAAGAAAAATATGTTTTCCCATGTTTCTCTTTTTTCTATATTCTTTCCCATAAGATCACTATAAAAATTCTTTAATATCTCATTGCTTAGTGGCTAATCACAAGGGAGACTGGAAAATCAGTTTTATTTTCAGCTACTGTAATCAAAGAAGAGTTCTGTAGCAGATCACATGAGTAATGGTGTGTTTGCATTTATATCAGTTACTATTGTTAGGTCTGGTCAGGGTCTAAGATGCCCAATTAAGGGAACCGGTTAGCAGCTGTGAAGCGGAGCTGCAAGCCAGATGTGACGTCACTAGTAGACACGCCTCCTGTTAATCAGCGAGTTTTCCTGACCTATCCAGGAAGGACTCTGGCCTTCTCTTCCTGTTCCCAAGCCTTTCCCTTCCTGATCGGGTTTTCTTAAAATTCTCTATGCACAGAATCTCCGACGCCATTTCTCCCCACACGCTCTGATGGACGGGGGATTTGGTCCAAGGGTGCGTTCCAATGAAGCCTTGCTGAGTGGCTTAATTCATCTTCTCCTGGTCATGTAATCTTTACAACTATTGTCACAATAATGCTGGGTAAGAAACTGCCAGAAAACTCTACTTGGATATAGTAGACTTTTTAAAGCATGTTTTTTTGTTTGTTTGTTTTTTAGCGTTCAACTAATCTGAGTTAGGCTGGACAGATTTCACTTGGCCTCATTCACTCACAAGTCTATCGTTAGCTTCTGGTTGGCCAGTTGGAGCTGCTGAAATTGGCTGGACTGTTCCCGTGGCTCATTTGCCTAAATCACTCTGGTTCCTTGCTCAGGTCTCTGCTTATGGTTCAGTTTTCAACAGTCTTGTATGACCTTCTTTATTTGAACTAATCACTCTAAATAACTTCTCATCATAAGGTAAAAGTCCCTGCGTGGAATTATCCTAATTAAAGCATTACTTTATTTTGTGGGACATTTTAAATAAAATTTACTTTTTGAAAAAATTTTGACATACAAGGGTTGTAAAGATAGTACAGGGAGTTCCCATATGCCCTTTATCTAGCTTCTCTCATACTGACATTTTACACAACCATGTATATTTTCATATACTCCCCAGTATTTTTTTTCAGAGTCCATAAGTAAAGATTTATTGAAACTGTCATACTTGTTTATGTATTTCCTATGGCTGCATTTATACCACACTAGCAAAGCTGAGTAGCAGCAACAAAAATCATACAGCCCAAAACCAGAAGTATTTACTATTGACTCTTTTTTTTTCATTTTACTCTATTTTCATTCATTAGCTATTTTTTTCTTTTTTTTTTTTTTACTCATTTTATTTAGGCTTACATGTTAACAGTGCAATTTGATTCATTGTACATAGATAGAGGATAACATATCAATTCTTAAGTTGTAAGTTGTATAGAATCACAACATATATGCAGTCATACACAAAGTTAGGGTTATTATGACCATCATATTCTACCACCTTTGCTGTCCCCATGCCCCCTCCTCCCTTACACCCCTGTGAACAGAGATCCACCATTGTTCCCATGTCCTTCCTCACATTATGGATCAGCATCCACTTATCAATGAGTACATTCGGCATTTGGTTTTCTGAGATTGGCTTACTTCACTTAGCATGATATTCTCCAATGCCATACATTTACCTGCAAATGCCATAATTTTATTCTCTCTTATTGCTGAGTAAAATTCCATTGAGTATATATACCACAGTTTCTTTATCCAGTTATCTATCGAAGGGCATCTTGGTTGGTTCCACAGTTTAGCTATTGTGAATTGAGCTGCTACAAACATTGAAGTGGCTGCAGCACTGTAGTACGCTGTTTTTAAGTCATCTGGGTATAGACCTAGGAGTGGGATAGCTGGCTTAAATGGTGGTTCCATTCCAAGTTTTCTAAGGAATCTCCATACTGCTTTCCAGATTGGTTGTACCAATTTGCAGTTCCACCAGCAATGTATGAGCGTGTCTTTTTCCCCACAACCTCGCCAACAGTTATTGTTATTTGTATTCTTGATAACTGCCATTCTGACTGGCATGAGATAGAATCTTAGGGTAGTTTTGATTTGCATTTCTCTGATTGCTAAAGATGTTGAACATTTTTTCATATGTCTGTTGATGGATTGTATATCTTCTTCTATGAAGTTTGCATTCAGCTCTTTGGCCCATTTATTGATTGGGTTGTTAGTTTTTTTGGTGTTTTTTGAGTTCTTTATATATCCTGGAAATTAGTGCTCCATCGGATGTGTGTGTGGCAAAGATTTGTTCCCAGAATGTTGGCTCTCTGTTCACTTCATTGATTATTTATTTTGCTGAGAAGAAGCTTTTTAGTTTGAATCCA
>PVHX01005058.1:19770-117094 GCA_004024805.1 Geosciurus inauris | reverse complement strand
GTCTCCCCACCATTTCCATGTCTGACCACCACTACTACTATGTCCCTATCATAACATTCCATACATACTTAGAAACCAAGCAAAGGGTGGAGTTCCATCTTTAAAAACTAAACAGGCATTTTGGACAACACATTCTTGGCAATGGAACCTGGACAACATTTATCAAACACGGTAGGGAAAGTTCTCACTTTGCATTATATAAAGGACAGCCAGATATCAACTGTTACAGAAATGAAATACGACAGAAATTTTTAACAAACTGTTTAAACTATTTTCTTAAAGAGACTTCCTCCACTGCCAGAGATCTTGAATAGCCTCCTGGTCAGTCATCTGGAAGCAATTCTTCACATAATTGATGAACTTGGCTTCCACCTTGGGAAGAGAACCACCTTTCTCTATACTTGCTTGCATTTTTGCTTTTATGTCTTCTACAGAACTAGGTCCTTTCGGTGTTTTGGGAGTTTTTTCCTGTTTTTTGAAGGATTCTTGACCTTTTACTCTTGGTGTTGATGGTTTTGAGTCTTTTCCATTCTGGTTTGATTTCTGTGCATTTTTGGCGGGAGTATCTCGTATAGATTTCTTCACCGGAGCTTTTTCTTCAGTTTCCTCATCTAAGAATTTTTTTATCTCTTCCTTGATGTCTCCTGTTATCCATGCATCATTCAATAGCATATTATTTAGTTTCCAGGTGATGGAGTAGTTTCTGCTTTTTAATCTGTCATTGATTTGTAATTTTATTCCATTGTGGTCTGATATGATGCAGGGTAGAATCTCTATTTTTTTGTATTTGCTAAGACTGCCTTTGTGACATAACATATGATCTATTTTGGTAAAGAATCCATCTGCAACTGAGGAAAAAGTGTATTCGCTCGTTGATGGATGGAATACTCTATATATGTCTGTTAAGTCTAAATTATTGATAGTTTCATTGAGATCTATGGTTTCTTTATTAAGTTTTTGTTTGGAAGATCTATCCAATGGTGAGAGAGCTGTGTTAAGGTCTCCAAGTATTATTGTGTTGTGGTCTATCTGATTCTTGTATTTGAGAAGGACTTGTTTGATATACATAGAAGCTCCATTATTTGGGGCATAGATATTTATGATTGTTATATCTTGTTGATGTATGATTCCCTTAAGAAGTATGATATGACCTTCTTTATCTCTTTTCACCATCTCTGGTTTGAAGTCCACTTTATTTAATATGAGGATGGAAACTTGTTTTCAAAAAACTCCTGCTTGTTTGCAGGGTCCATGTGAGTGATATGTTTTTCGCACCCTTTCCTTTCAGTCTGTGGATGTCTTTTCCTGTGAGATGAGTCTCTTGAAGACAGCATATTGTTGGGTCTTTTTTTTAATCTAGTCTGTCAGTCTATGTCTTTTAATTGGTGCATTTAGGCCATTTACATTCAGGGTTATTATTGAAATATGATTTGTAATTTCGGTCATTTTGGTTTGTTTTTGGATTTTTACCTTGAGTTGTTTTCTCTTTTGAATGGTTTTTCCTCTAGTGTAGTTCCTCTCTTTGTAAATTTCATTGTTGGTTATCATTTCCTCCTCATGGAATATTTTGCCAAGAATTCTGTGTTGTGCAGGCTTTCTTGCTGTAAATTCTTTTAACTTTTGTTTATCATGGAAGGTTTTTATTTCGTCATCAAATCTGAAGGTCAATTTTGCTGGATATAGGATTCTTGGTTGGCATCCATTGTCTTTCAGGGCTTGGAATTTGTTATTCCATGATCTCCTGGCTTTTAGTGTCTGGGTTGAAAAATCTGCTGAGATATGAATTGGTCTCCCCTTATATGTAATCAGGTTTGTCTCTCTCATGGCCTTTAAAATTCTATCCTTATTCTGTATGTTGGGCATTTTCACTATAATGTGCCTTGGTATAGATCTGTTGAAATTTTGTACATTTGGAGTCCTGTAAGCCTCTTGTATTTGATTTTCCATTTCATTTTTCATACTTGGGAAATTTTCTGATACTATTTCATTGAAGATATTGTGCATTCCTTTGGTTTGAAATTCTGTGTCTTCTTCTATCCCAATAATTCTTAGATTTGGTCTTTTGATGCTGTCCCATATTTCTTGTATGTTCTGTTCATGATTTTTTACCATCTTCACTGTATGGTCAAGTTTATTTTCAAGATTGTATATCTTGTCTTCATTATCCGAGGTTCTGTCTTCCAGGTGATCTAGTCTGCTGGTGATGCTTTCTATTGAGTTTTTTATTTGGTTTGTTGTTTCCTTCATTTCAAGAATTTCTGATTGGTTTTTTCTCATAATCTCTAGCTCTTTCTTAAAGTAATATTTTTCTACTTGTAATTGCTCTCTTATCTCTTTGTTCAAATGATCAATGTTTGCCTTTATTTGCTCTCCTCTTTCTTTGTTGGATTGATCAATTTTTGCCTGTAATTGTTCACTTATGTCATTCTTTAGTTCACTGATCATTTTAATTATGTACATTCTGAATTCTTTCTCTGACTTTTCATCAACTATGCTGTCAGTGGATTCTGTTACAGTGGTATCCGGGTTTATTTAGTTCACTTTCTTCCCTTGTTTTTTCATGTTGATTGTGTATCTTCCTTTCTTGAAATATCAATCTGAGGTATTGCGGCTTCTATCCTATAATCTTGTATTGACACTCCAGATTACCTGTGTCTTACCTTGGAGCTACTTCTGTTCTCCCAGTGTCCCCAGATGGGCACTACTGTCACTAAAGTTGGTGGCAGAGGTAGTGGACCTACCTCTAGAGGGCGGTGGGAGTGGCCTTGGCTGGGCTCCTGAGGCAGCCACTGAGGGTTGTTTTGCCCCTCTCTTGCACTCCTGTTGGTGAACAGGAACTCTGGAGCAGAACTAGAGGCGGGCTCAGGCCTCACTTAGGCAGAGTCACAAGCTGGAGAGTCTGTGTGCAACCCTTACAGTGAGTATGAGCTCCCTTGGTGCTGGAGGCTAGCTGGCTCTGGTCTGCCTTCAACTGGGCACCCCTGGCATTCCCTAAGGGCATTTTTGGGCCTTCTGTCTTGCCTGACCACAGGAACTCTGGAGCGGAACTGAAACTGGCCCGGAGCGCACTTGGGTGGGGCCTCTTCAAGCTCGGATCTCTGGAGGCCACTCATACCCTGGGTGTGCCTTCCTCTGTGGCTGGTAGCAATCAGACTCTGGTCAATCCTTAGTTGGACACCCTTGGAGTTTCCTGTGGGTGGATTTGGGCCCTCTGTAACTCCTGCCTGACCCCAGGAACTCTGGAGCAGAACTGGGGCAGACCCAGGCTGCCATTGGGTGGGGCTGCCTCTTGCTAGGGTCTCTGTGGGGACTCTTACCCTGAATTTGGGCTCCCCAGTGGCTAGAGGTAGCAGTCCCTGGTCTCCTGTTGGCTAAACACCCATGGAGGTTCCTGAGGGCAGATCTGGGCCTTCTGTGGCTTTTGTCGGTCCACAGGAACTCTGGAGTGAAACTGAGGCAGGCCCAGGCCACCCTTGGGCAGGGCTGCCTCATGCTAGGGTCTCTGTGGGGACTCTTACCCTGAGTTTGGGCTCCCCAGTGGCTCGAGGTAACAGTCCCTGGTCTCCTGTTGGCTGGACACCTGTGGAGGTTCCTGCGGGTGGATCTGGGCCCTCTGTGGCTCCTGCCAGTCCACTGGAACTCTGGAGCGGAACTGCGGTGGGCCCAGGCTTCCCTTGGGTGGGTCTGTCTCTGCTGGTGTCTCTGGACACGAGTGACTCTTACCCTGAATTTGGGCTCACCAGTGGCTAGGGCTGGGGCCATGTGTCCACAGGAGCAACTGCTAGAGGCTCTGCATGGTTGGGTGGGTGCTGACGCCACGTACCCTGTGTAGAAGCAGGCCCCTCCCGGGGTGAGCCCTGAGCTGGGGCTCCAAGCCGCCCACAGCTGAGCTCCACCACTGCTTGCTGCTGAAGTCATGCTGCTTGTGGCAATCACTGCTGCCTGGTGGCCCTGCATACATGCACAAGTGAAATTCCTGTACAGGTAGCTGTAGGATGATGTCCAGAAGCTGGCTGGGAGATGGGATTTCCACAACTTCAATCTCGGGTTCTAGAGAGACTGACCGCGGTGTCTGTCTAGGCCACCATCTTGGAACCCTCCCCGCAGCATGCATTTTGATTCATTGTATGCAGATGGAGCACAACTTTTCATTTCTCTCATTGTATGTGATGTAGAATCACAACATACATGCAGTCATACATAAAGCTAAGGCTATGATGTCCATCATATTCCACCATCTTTACTGTCTCACTACTTTCTTCTGTGTTGGAAATACCATTATGAAAAAACAGACAAGGGGGCTGTGGGTGTAGCTCAGTGACAAAGCACTTGCCTAGCACATGTGAGGCACCAGGTTCAACCCTCAGCACTACTTAAACATAAATAAATAAAATAAAAGTATTGGTCTATCTATAACTAAAAAAAAAAAAAAAATTTAAAGAAAAACCAAAGTACTAACACCTGTAGCTGTGGTATGAATATCACTTGAATGATCCCCAAGACTTCATGTGCTCAAATTTAAGCTTCTTTGTGATATATTAAGGCCATTAGTGTGAGGCTTTCATGATTGAAAACTATTGGGTTTATAAGAAGAGAGAGACCAGACAAACTTAGACACACACTTGTGCTTTCATTATGTGATGCCATAATCTGCCTCAGAACTTTGTCAGCAAGAAAGCTATCAATAGATGCAAACTCTCAACCTTGCACCTCCAGAATCATGAGCCAAAATAAATCTCTTTTCTTTATAAAGTAGCTTCTTTCAGGTATTTTATTAGAGAAGAAGAAATGGACTAATATACCTAACGGACCTACATTTTGCGTGAAAGAGAGTGACAAGCAAATAAACCATTAAATAGATAACATGTCAGGTAAGGATACAAGTTATGAAGAAAGATAAAGCAAAATAAGGGGGACAGAGAATAAAAAAAGCAGTAGTCTCTTAAAAGGTGACATTTCAGCAGAAACACTAAGGAAGTAGGGGAGCAGGCCACAAAATAATAGGAGGCAAATTCTCTAGGATGAAGGAAAAATAGGAGAGACTTTTAGGAAGGAGCAGGCTTGGCTTGTATAATGGCACAGTAGGCTGAACATAGATAACAATAATGTATTATATTTCCAAAGTAACTAGAATACCTGAACATACTTATAAATAAATTATAAAAGTTTAAGGCAATGGATATTCTAAATATACTAATTTGGTCATTGCCCAATTATATGTGAATCAAATTGTAGATCATAAATACATATAATTATTACTCATCAATCAAAAACTAAAAGAATTACTACTATATCTGGAATAAAAAGGGCAAGTATGAGGAGATGAGAATGGAGAGTTAATGAGGGCTTTGTCAGACTTATCATACCTTGTTTTCAGTCTGTATGAGATGAAAGGCCAGGAAAGGAGACAGCCATGCTAGGCCTGATGTTTTAAGGATCACTCTGAGTGCTGTGATGAGAATAAGCAAGAGTGGTACCAGAGAATAGAAGCCAAAACATAGGAGGCAAGAGATGATTATGCTCACACCAGGGTTACAGTGGAGGAGAAGTTGAGGTATGTTTGACTCCAGAAACATTTTGAAGATAGAACCTAAAGATTTTGCTGCAGGACCAGAGATGATGTGTAAGCAAGTGAGGACAGAGAAATCAGAAATACACCATTGAAAAAATAAGGTGGGAAAGACAACAGGTGGAGGGAGAATAAGGAGCAATCAGTAGGACTTAGCATCAGGACTGCATATAATAGAAAACTCAAAATATAGTGGAAATAGTTTAAAATACTACAAAAGTGTGACTATGTTAAAGGCTTTGAACACATTTTCCAAAGTGGCTTTAAAAACAGACAACCAAAAACATCCTTACTATATACAAACAAATGTATGAGAAGATTCCAATGAGTAGCACATAAAATAAAATTTATGAACAAAAATTTAATCCAAAAATTATATTAAAAAACTGAAAACTTCCTTCAAGATAGAAGAATAGACATGAAATAATAAGACATATTGTATTCTAGCATAGAAAAACTCAACATTGTAAAGACTCAACATTTTATTTCATTAATGTATAAACTTAACATGATACCAATACAAATTATCAAGATTGTGTCCTGTCTGGAACTAATCAAGTCAAATACAAAGTTTTTTGGAAGCACTTACATTCAAGAATAATCAGGAACATTCTGAAAGGGAAGAACAAAGAGGAAAGAAGCTAGTCACCAAAAATAGAGCATACTACAATTTCTATAAAATAAGAGTATGGTAATGATGCATGAACAGGCAAATAGAACAGAATAGAAAATTGAGATGTTTCATGTCTAGTAATTAAAGAAATGCAAATTAAAACTACTCTAAGATTTCATCTCACACCAGTCAGAATGGCAGTCATCAAGAATACAAACAGCAATAAGTGTTCGCAAAGATGTGGGGGGGGAAAGGCACACTCATACATTGCTGGTGGGACTGAAAATTGGTGCAACCAATCTGGAAAGCAGTATGGAGATTCCTTAGAAAACCTGGAATGGAACCACCATTGGACCCAGCTATCCCACTCCTCGGTCTATACCCAAAGGACTTAAAAACAGAATACTACGGTAATGCAGCCAATTCAATGTTTATTGCAGCTCAATTCACAATAGCTAAACTATGGAACCAACATAGATGCCCTTCAATAGATGAGTGGATTAAGAAACTGTGGTATATATACACAATGGAATATTACTCAGCATTAAAAGAGAATAAAATTATGGCATTTGTTGGTAAATGGATGGAACTAGAGACTATCATGCTAAGTAAGTCAATCCCAAAAAACCAAAGGCCAAATGTTCTCTCTGATAAGTGGATGCTGATCCATAATGGGAGGGGGCATGGGAAGAATGGAGAAACTTTGGTCAAAGGGAAGTGAGGGATGGGGAGGGGACATGGGGGATGGAAAGATGGTGGACTGAGATGAACATCATTGCCCTAGGTTCATGTATGACTGCACATATGGTGCAACTCTACATTGTGTACAGAGAAAAGTTGTGCTCCATTTGTATACAATGAATCAGAATGCATTCTGCTGTCATGTATACCTAATTAGAATTAATGAAGAAAGAGAGAAAGAAAGAGAGAGAAAGAAAGAAAGAAAGAGAAAAAGAAAGAAAGAAAGAGAAAGAAAGAAAGAAAGAAAGAAAGAGAAAAAGAAAGAAAGAAAGAGAAAGAAAGAAAGAAAGAAAGAAAGAAAGAAAGAAAGAAAGAAAGAAAGAAAGAAAGAAGGAAGGAAAGAAAGAAAGAAGGAAAGAAAGAAAGAAAAAGGAAGGAAGGAAGGAAGAATTCAGATGTTGGATATGGAAAAGTAGGATGTGATAAGTCAAATATGTATATGATCAAGGCAAAACAGTGAAGACAAATAAACATTTTAATAATGCATTGAGATAATAGAATCTGATTCCTCAAATCATTTATCAAGTTAAATACTAAAAGGATAACCAATATATATGTGAGAACAAAATCATAAAATCCATAGAAGAAAACATGAATGAATTCCTTTATGATTGGGAACTGGGTAAAATTGTAACTATGACTCAATTCTGCATCAATGATGAAATATTTTGACAAAATTTACTGCAAAAAATTCTAAGTGTCCTTTTTAATTATAATTAGAGTTTTAGTTATACATAGTACTTGGGTTCATCCCAATGAATTCATACATGCATGGAAATTGATTTCAATTCATGATTCCCCCTTTTCCTTCCCTCTTTTTCCTCCTGCCCTCTCTCCCCTCTCATTCTCCTTCCTCTACTAGACTTCCTTTAACTTATCTATTAATTTATATTTGATTGGTTCTTTGTTATCTTTCTTTTCCCCTTTCCTTTATTTTACTCAAACTTCCATATATGAGCAAAAACATTCACTTGAGTTTCTGAGTTTGGCTAATTTCACTAACCATAATATCCTCCCTTTCTATCCATTTAGTGGTAAATGTCATAATTTCATTCTTTTTCAATCCATTTAATTTCAATCCATTCATCTATTTACAAGTATCTGGGTTGATTCCATAATTTAGATATTGTGAATTGTGCTGATGTAAACATTGAAGGGGCTATAACACTACAGTATGCCAATTTTAGATATTTGGAAAAATACCAAGGAGTAGGATAGCTTAGTCATATGGTGTCTCTGTGCCTAGTCTTCTGAGGAATCTCCGCAGTTTTCCACAGTGCTTGTACTAGTCTGCAGTTCCACCAACAATGTATAAGCGTACCTCTTTTCCCCATAGCCTTGCCAGCATTTATTTTTGTTTTTTTGTTTTGTTTTGTTTTGTTTTTTGGTACCAGTGATTGAACCCAGAGGTGCTTAACTACCGAGTCACGTCCCCATCCCTTTTTATATTTTATTTAGAGACAGGGTCTCAATAAATTGTTAGGGCCTCACTATGTTGCTTAGGCTTGTTTTGAACTCACAGTCCTCCTCCCTCAGCCTCCCTAGCCACTAGGATTACAGGCTTGTGCCACCACACCACGGTGTTGTTCATATTCTTCATCATTGCCATTCTGACTGGAATGACATGAAATATTAGTGCAGATTTGATTTTCATTTCCCTGATTGCTAGAGATATTGAACATTTTTTCATATATTTATTGGCTATTTGTGTTTCTTATTTTAAAAAGTCTCTGTTTAGTTACTTTGCCCATTTATTTATTGCATTATTTGTTGTTGTTATTGTTTTTTAGTGTTAAGTTTTTTGAGTCCTTTGTATATTAATGGATCTCAATCCTTTATTGGAGAAGTAGCTAGAGGCTCTCTCTTTACACTCTGAATTGTTTCCTTTGCTGTGCAAAAGCTTTTTGGTTTAATCAGATCCCATTTATTGATTCTTGGTTTTATTTCTTGCAGTTTAAGAGTCTTGTTAAGAAAGTCAGTGCCAGCACTTACATGATGGAGCATTTGCCCTGTGGTTTCTTCTAGCAATTGTAAAGTTTCTGATCTAATTCTGAAGTTTTTGATCCATTTCAATTTGAGTTTTCTGCAGGGTGAGAGATAGAGTTCTACTTTCATTTTTCTACAGTGGTTTCCTGCCACTTTGGCTCTTTGCTCTATTTTATCCAGTCTTGGTTCTCATTTAGTGGATTATTCTTCTACTGGACTTCCTCTGTCTGTGGACTTTGAGAATTGTTTTTTAGTTACTCTATGCAGTTTATCTTTGAGTATTCTTTGTAGTGCTGGCTTGGTGCTCATGAATTGTGTTAGTTTATATTTATAGAATGTTTTTATTTCCCTCATGTTTGAAACTGAGTTTTGCTGGGTATAATAACCTTGGCTGACAGTAGTTTTCTTTTAGGGGTTGGAATACCTCATTCTAGGCCCTCTTTGATTTTAAGATATGAGCTAAGAAATCAGAAGTGAGCCTTATTGGTTTGCCTCTAAATGCGGCCTGATGTTTCTCTCTTGCAGCTTTTAATATGCTTTCCTTATTTTCTAGGTTAAGCATTTTGATTATGACATATCTTAGTGAGCTTCTTGTTTCACTGGGTCTATTTGAAGTCTTATAAGCTTCATATATGTGGATGTCTATCTCATTTCTGATAAGGGAAAAGTTTTCTGTAACTATCTCATTGAAAATGTTCTTTATACCTTTAGTTTGTATCTCCATGTTCTCTTCTATCCCAATGATTCTCAGGTTTGGTCTTTTAAAGTTGTTCCAGAGTTCTTGTATATTCTGGTCATGTTCTATAATTTTTTCCCCTTTACTGCCTTCTGTGTACTCAAGATCATATAATCTATCTTCAGTGTCTGAAGTTCTGTCTTCAAGGGCTGAGGTTCTATTTTCTACATAATCTAATCTGTTAGTGATGCCTTCAAGTGAGTTTTTAATTTGATTGATTATATCTTTCATTTCTAGAAGTTCTGCTTGGTTTATTTTCACTATTTCTATTTCTTTATTAAAGTGGTATTTCATCTCCTATAATCATTCTCTTAATTCTGTCCCTTGATCTTCTCTTAGTTCAATGAACATTTTAACGGTCAGGTTTTTTTATCATCTTTCTCTAGATTTTCATGCACCTCACTATCAGTGGGATCCTTTTTGGGGGGACTGTAGATTTTGGAGGAAGATTTGTTTGCCTGCTTTCTCATGTTTTCAGAGGTCTTGGTCTTGCACATCTATTGAGGTTGATTTCTCTACCTCTTTTTTTTGCACATTTCCTTTTGTGTGTAATTACCTTATTTGTTCTAGAACTTCTGTTTTTGATATATGGGTAGATGCCAAGGGGTAGGATCTGAGTACCCTCTCTGACTCTTCTTTCTTGGTCCTTTATTGATGGTTTGAGGAGTTTGTCTCCTCACTTTTTGAGTTGGAGTAAAGTCATGAAATGTTTAGTTCACCTGCAGTCTTTATACTGTAAACTTTTAGTGACTCTGTAAGTTCCCAGCACCTCATAGAATTGGGGGTGAAATAAACAATAGTAACAATTTTTGCAAACAACAGACAGTAAAGAGTGTTACAGTACATACCCACAACCTACTATGACATCTTTAACATTAATTGCCACCAACAAAGAGGAAAGGTGGATTCAGCAATTGCCAATAGTGAAAACAATAATGATGAACTAGCTCTGATTTTAAAGCAAATAGTAGGTGTCACCTATACCATCCACAGCAGTAATGATTGTGTTAGCATTAATGGTAGGAGCAAGAGTTATACAAACCAATTAGTTCTGAGTGATGGTAAAATTACAGTTAATTAGGAGGAAAGGAGAGTTGTTATGAAGTTAGAAAAGACATTACAATTTCAGAAAGTGAACAGAGAAAATGCAGAAGAGATGTAGCAGGTGATGTTTATATAGAAGGAGAGGGAAAATAGAAGCAGCAAGGTATTGGGTGAGAGGGAGAGAGAACAATGGAATTTAGCCATTAGCAAGAGAAGATAAGAAAGAGAAACAAAACAAATAAACAAATGAAAATAATACAAATTCAAACAAAAATATATCATCCAAGAAACCTAAACCCTCACAAGACAATGCTAGGAAAACATCATTACACTTAAAAAATGTGTACTATGATAGAAAGAGACAAATAAGTATATGTAAATATGTTCCTGAACCAATTAGCACAGCCAGAATTCACATTCATATTCTCTCTCTCTAACACACACACACATTCACACACACACATACACACACAATTTTTTAAAATAATAAAATCAAGCTTAAAAACAAAAAATAAATCCAAAATTTTGATGAAGACAGAAGGAACCTTCCCTATAGAGGTGGTCAAAATATTGGTGGTCAACAGTCTTTCTTTCCAATTCTTCTTGAGTTATGTACTGATAGAGAAAGCAAGGGGTAGAGAATGTTAACTGCTTCCTCTTCTTGTGTTGCTGAGTTACCAGCTGGAGTAACCTAAGATTGAAGCTGTTTGATATTGTATCAGTTTCCCTTCTCACTAATATGAGGTGGGATGGGTTAATATACTGTCAATTTGCATTTTGTCCATTCTAACCAGTTTGGTGCACTCCCAAGGCACCCATTCTGTAGTGTTCTGTGAGGGGAGTCCTAATCAGGCTTCACTGGGCTTTGTTCCATGTGACCTTCTTGGAGAGACTAGATTGACCCACCCCTAGAGCTAGACAGTAGCCAATCACTTCTTCTGGTCTGGTCTCAGGTGCCTCCCAAGAAATCCAATTGCGGAGTATGGACTTGGAGGCAATCTTTCACTCACTGTTGCCCAGGACTACAGCCTTCCTGGAATTAGTCACTGAGTGTATTCACCCTGCACACTCAGACTCCTGGTCTACTTCAGCTGATCACATGATGCACCAGACATAAAGGCTCCGCCTTGCCCTTCTGACTCTAATCCTCCTGGGTACCGTCTACTCCTCACCCATTTCTCTCACATTCTTTCAGACATAGTCTAGGTTCCTCAATAGATACCTGCCAAGATTTTGTGGCTGTGTGTGTTTTGTTTTATTTTTTTCATCTCTGGGTCCCACCGAGGCCAGAGTGGCATGCTTATCCCAAGATGGCTCCCACCCCAGCCCTCCACTGCCATCTGAGATACATAGCATGCTTTTTAATTGCCAGTGCATAGTGCAGCCCCTGGGTCAGGTAAGTTTAGGCAGTGTTTGTGATCTCAGGTTTCTCCATACCAAGCCACACCAGGGGGCAGCTTGGAATGCAACTTCTTCTACTCCCCTCACTTTGTCTGTGGCAAATCCACTCCAGCAGCTGTCTATGGTGGGCTTTATTCTTAGTTCATTGTACCCAAATTTCTGAGTCCCTAAGCTGTTTTGAGTGTCAAACATTAAATGTTAGTGAAATACCTTTTTTACCCACTTGTAGGGAAGCTATAATCTGCTGCTTTGGTCTCACACCACAGTGCAGCTTGGAATGCAGCTTCCTCTACTCTGCCATCTTCCTTTAAACATCCTAAGTGTCTTTTGACCCAAAAAATAAATGAAAAAGCAAATTAAAATGACAGGTGACAATGATTTTTAAATTGAAATTTATGTAATAAAAATTAAAAACGAATATAAAAATTACCTTTAAAAAATAGAAAAATACTGCCATAATTTGAATATTGAATTAATCCCAAAAATCCACATTATAATTTGCCTACAATGTGGCACTACTTGGAGGTGGTGAAACCCTTAAGAATGGGGCCTATGTAAGTAATGGGTATGGGGGCCGAAAATAATGTAGTCTGAGAAAAAGAAGGTTTTTCCCCCACCTCCCCCAACAGATGCCTTCCTGATGCTAATCGCAGAAAGGGAGGAGCAGAAAAGAAGGAGTGTATCACCACACTGAGATGATAATCTTCACCCAGAACACAGGACCCTTGACCCAAGGGCTCAACTCCTTGACTATCTCATTGACTGATAAGAATGAGCCTAAAATTTCTAAGGGCCCAGGAGAACTGGAAGAACCGGCAGTTTTCTCTTTACCAGATCACCTCCCCAAAATAGCCTATAAAGACCCAGTCCCTTTCTTTGTTCAGTGGCTCATTTTCCATCAGGAATATGGGTCCACCACCTCCACAGATGAATCCTGCTCCCGAATAAAGCCTAAAATGACTTGCATAGTTTGCTGCCACCATGGTCCTTCTGTGCTTTCAGTAAGGTCTTCAGGTGATTGGGGATATAACATTGAAGGGGATTTGGGACCTTGGTCCCCTTTTCTCTCTGTATCTTTCTCTTTCTATCTTCCTTCATGCCTTCTACCCTGGCCTGTAAGCTGAACAGTTTTGCTATTTTGCTCTAGCATGCCCTCCTGCCATGAAATGCTCCCTCATCACAAGCCCAAAAAGCAATGGAACCAATTAATTGTGGACTGAAACATCCAAACCATGAGGCTTTTCTCTTTATAAGTTAATAATCTCAAGGATTTTGTTATAGTGACAAAAATAAATATTGGTATTTGAATACAAATATCAATACCCCAGATCCTCATATTAAATTCAGAATGAATCAAGGAATTAAGAATACCTCCATTTTGTCACTGCTCATGAAAAAAGGACCTAGATATTATATGAAATACAAATTTCAGTGTCTACAAATAAATTTTATTGGGAAACAGCCAGGCTCATTAGTTTGCATATTGTCCATGACTGTTTTTTCATTTCAACTGAAGACTTGCATGTGTATGGCCTTCAAAAAAAAAGTCCAAAATATTTTCTATATAGTCCCTTAAGGACAGTGTTTCCTACACTAGATCTAGACAGTGGCTTAAAAAATGATAGTAATAATTAGGTGAAATTCTTATGGGAAGGAATCAGGTTGAACCCAGTGATCACCAGTCACTTCAGAACCATGACTAAGCTAGGTGAAACAGGATGTGTACCACCACAGGTGGAAAGCAAAGCAAGTGAGTGTGGAGAGAAAATTAATTGGCCATGGGGTCCAGGCTGGGCCAAAAATGAAGTGGAGCCAAAGTGGCCTAAACATTGAACAAGAGGGAGGGAGTAACCATTTGGAAATCTAGAAATTTCTGTATGTTAAATGTCACATTGATTATAGAATGAATGAGAGAGGTGGAAGGATTAGAAGTTGTAACCATAAGATAAAGTTTTGGAGTCTAAGAATGGGGAGGTTAAGCAGTTCTAACTGATGACAAAGTCCAGAGAATGAACTAACATATAAGTTGCTGAAATGGAATTGAAGTAAAAACCACTAAGATAGATGAGATCAAAGATGTGCAGTAAGGATTTGGAACATTCTTGCACATGAGTATTGAAATAATCTGAAACAGACATAACATGAAGAAAAAATCCTCTAAACAGATGAACAAATGAAACTGAGCAGACAGGAAATACATGAGCTTTTTTCTCCGGCTTCTTGTCCAATAGGTGTGAATTATTAAATACCTACTCTCTTTGATGATCTGACTCACTGCCCAGTGCTGGCTTTGTGAGTTCCTGAATCTCAGGCCCACAGGTATGCTTTCACTGTTATCCCAGCATAGAAACCTCAATTTCCTCCAGTCAGAACTTTTTCAGTGGTATTTCAGTACCTCAAGCCTAAAGGGGATACTTTGGACCAAATAGTGATATGTCTGTCTTTTTAAGTAGCTTGTGTGGCAAATATAGTGGTGCCAGATCACTCCGCGAAAAAGGAGTGGCTGCTCAGCTTCAAGCAGCATAGTAGTAAACAACCTACAGCTGTTAGTTTCTGCCTGGTCAACAGCCACTGTCAGTTTATGAGCCTTAGTCATGCTCTTCCTCATAGAATCCCCAGCCAATATGATCGAGGCAGAGCACAGGCACTTCTCCCAGGTCAGCCCATAGTCAGTGACCCATCAGGGTATTAGTATGAGGGCCTACTAATTCCCATGCAATAGGAGATCCCTCTAGAGGGAAGTTTTATCTCTAGAGCTTGCAGGAGCTGGCAGAGACTGCTCAGGTCTATAGCATGGTCCAGTAGCTCTCCTAGCCCAACCCAGATACTTTCCTTTTATTTCACTAGTGTGACTCCTCAACAAATCTTATTCCTGACTCTGTCACATCATCTGCATCCTAGGAAACTCACTCAGTAAACTTGATGCTGGAGTGTAAAAAAGGGGAAACAGAAGCAAGATGCAGAGGCAAAATGACTGCTCGTCTAAGCTGCCAGCTTTATTTATACCGATAGGTTACATTAGGTTACAAAGTAATGTTTTTGTTTAAGATTACATATGTGCTCTGGCCAAGCATGCATTAGTTATCTCAATATTTCCTGGGAAAAACTGCAGAATGTTCCAACTGTGGGTAATAAGATGCCTATTATTCTCTGGGAGTTTGCTCCCCAGAAAAACTCTCTGTCTTGTACTTTTCCACAGTCAGAATCCTTACAGCTCCCTTTTTTTGTTTTGTATGGCCTTTTGGATAGGTAAAATTTGTATTCTCTTGAATACTGGTGGAGGCAAAAATAGGATAGGCACTGACAGCAGCAGAACAGCATTATCATAAGGATCAAAATATTTACAGAGTTTTGTGTAAGTTTAGTGAACAAGGCAGTAACCAAATTTTCCAAAGCGTATTCTAACCCCATTTGAGCCAACAGCTGTTGAGCTGAGGCTGTTAATGATTTTACATCTCCACAAGTCACTGGAGGTTGAGTATCTCAGGGCCCTCTTGTAGTTTTCCTTCTCTTTTGAGGAGAAAAAAACATGATAAAGGCTAACATGACAGAGGCTAGGTCCCCCCCTTTTTTTAAAGAGGCACGTTTTAAGGGTACAATGTGCTCATTCAACCAAGTCCTGTCCAGTAGGATTATGAGGAATTCCATGGATTAAAATTATATTCCAATGAGTACAAAATTGTGCAAAAGCACAGGACATGTATGTAAGGGCATTATCTATTTTTAAATGAGCAGACTTTCTCATAGTGGCAAGGCAGAGTAATAAATGAGAAAGGCAAGCAGATACCTTTTCAGGTCTATGAGTGCTAGCCCAAATAAACCCAGAATGAGTATCAATGGAGACATGGAAAAAGGAAAAAGGATAAAAGAGAGGGAAATGGATAAAGTTCATTTGCCAAAGTATATTAGAATGCAGGCTTCGTGGATTTACAGATTCCCACATAGGGGCCCAGAAGCATGTACAGTGAGAACAGTTATTAACTGTTGGCACAAGCCTGTTGGGAAGAAATGGAAAACATCTTCATTAGTGAGTGAGAATTTTGATGAAAAAATCCATGAGATTCTATAGCATCTGAAAATAAAGGATAGAAGGATCTTACAGCTGTATCTGCATGAGCATTATCTTCCATCACAGGTCCAAGAATTTTGGTGTGATTGCATATATGAAGATGGGGGATGTATGATTTTATAAAAGAGTTTTAAGGGTTAAAAAAAGATATAGTAAACTGGAATCTAAATGAGGGGATAACACAGCTACAGAAATATGAGGAACAAGTTTAGCTATATACTGAGAATCTGTAATAATCTTTAAAATAGTAGAAAATAATCTTAGCACCAAGATAATGGCAGCTAATTCAGCTTACTGTGGGGAAATTTTGGGTAGGATATAATAGTCAATCCATTTATCAGTAATAAAAACACATACTTCTCCTCTTTGTTTCTCTCTATCTGTAAACCTTATTAGCCCATCTACAAGAGGAATGATAGAAATCAAGGAAGAGAGAGAATGCATAACCTGATATAACAAAGAGAATCACCCATCATGAGGCATGTGAAAAGTTATTGGTGCTAAAACATCATTAATACAGCCTGATAGGAGGAGGAGAACTCTAAGTATTGGAGATGTAAAGTTTTTCCATAAGTAAGATATAAAACATGAATGTCCATGCCTGATAAGGATAAAATTCTAGTGTAGCCATCAGCAATTAATTGAGCATACCTATCAGCAAAAGACAGAACATTATGGCCTGAAAAATTAGGAGAGTATAATATAATTAGTATATTATCTAATATAGATAATCCTTGGTTATAAATAGCAATTACTGCTGCAAAAGCATAAGGTTTTCCAACAAAAATTACCAATGATAATGGCATATTAGATACAGGAATTCTATCCACCATTACTGTTGACAATTTTTTATTAAATTTTTGTACAGCTTATTTTAGAGAAGGAGTCAAATAAAGGATGGAGGCAGGGTCCTGTTGTTTCTTTAACAAATGGAAAAAAGGAGAGAGCATATTGGTAGTTAATGGAATATAAAGACATGACCAATTTAAATGTTCTATAAATTGCTGTAAATGAACAAGGAAAATTTAGAAGGAAGGGTTAAATTTGGGATGTGCAGAATTGAATATTTTTGAAATAATATATGTCCCAAGTAGCTGATAGGGAGTTGACATTGAATTTTTTCTGTAGCAACATGGAGGCCTGATCATAATAATACTTCCTGTAATGTTTATAGAATTTCATCTGTGCTGTTTTGTCCTGCAAGCAATATATCATCCATATAATAATAAAAAAGTAAAAGAAGAAATTTCCATTGAAAAGAAACCAAGGCTTTAGTAACAAAATATTGACATAATGTTGGGCTATTTAGCACCCCTTGTGAGAGAACTTTCCAAATGAATCTATTAATAGGCTTGTGATGGTTAAAAACAGGGACAGTAAAGGCAAATTTTTCCTGATATCAGGAAAGAGAGGAATAGTAAAAAAAAAAAAAAAAAAAAAAAAAAAAATCTTTTAAATCAATGACATATGGAGAAAAATCCTGAGGTATTAAATTTTGGTTTGCTAATCCATATTGAAGTGGACCCATGGGCTGTATACACTTATCACCTTCTCTTAAATCTTCTAATAATCTCCATTTTCCTGATTTATTTTTTATAACAAAGATAGGCATGTTCCAAGGGCTAGTAGAAGGTTCAATATGTCCCAATGGTAGCCGTTCTTGAATAAAAGCCTCTGCAGATGCTACCTTTCCTTTTGACAATGGCTATTGTTCAACCCAGATAGGGGTGGTGACTTTCCACTTTAGTGGCAAGGCAGTCAGATCTGCAGGGGCCCCTACAAAAAAGGCAAATCCACAGACATTTGGAGTTTATGTAAAATGTCTCTGCCCCATATGGGAAAAGGTATTGCCATAACATATGGCTGAACATAAGTACTGATTTGTTGTGCATTGGAAGGGGCAGAGCATTGTAACCACAGGGAGCTCTTGGACAACTGCTCATTATTGCCTCCTATGCCCCAAACCAAAATGGCCCTTTGAAGGGGCCATGCTTGGGGCCATACTGTAAGGGGAATAACTGTGACATCAGTACCAGTGTCCAATAGTCCTTGGCTGCTCATTTAAGCAAAGAGTCAATTTAGGTCTACTTTCAGTGATTGGTAAACATGCTTCAATGACAGTAGAGTCAAAGCTTGTATTTCCTCTTTTGTTTAAAGGTTGTTGAGCTGTAACATATGGAATCAAAATCAATTGAGTAATAGAGGATCCTTTGGGAAGGCTTAAAGGCATATGGGACCACATTTGGACATATATTATACCTGTATAATCCAGAATCAATTACCCCAGGAAAGACAAGTTTTCCCTCTTTTGCACTATGAGAATAAGGCAAAATTAATCCAAAAGCATTTTTGGGTAAAAGTCCCTGAATTTGAGTAGCAATTTTATATACCTCTCCAGGAAGCTGTACTTGGGCATCTTCAGTAGTAATTAAATCTATGCTAGTGCTCTCTCTAATGGCATAAAAGGATTTCTGGAAGGATGTTCTGTTTGAACTGGAAAGGAGAACTCTGTCTGGACTAGGAAACTTTGTGTCATGGAATCTTGAGAGGGCTGGAAAAAGGAATTCCCCCTCCTTTTGCCCTGGGTTGGCAGGGAGAGTACGTTGCAATTCTTGAATACAGCAAAAGGCTCATGCTCCAGCTGGCCAGTGAGATTTAGCCTAATAGGACAAACAGCTAAGGTATGAGTCTTTACCTCCTCCACCACTTGCCATAAACATTCAGCCAAACAAGATCTAACTGGCAGTGGCAGCAGAGGAGTGGGCAGCAAAGGCGGAGGGAACACCTCCCTAGAGCACGTCTGGATCACGAGTGGTAGCTGGGCTGTAGTGGATGGAGGAGGAGGTGTTTGTTGAGCGACAGAGATTTTAGAAATAGCATCAGAACAAAGATAGCAAGCATGCAGCACAAGCACAGGAGCTCATAGCTCCTCATGAAGCTTTTAAACTATATCTTCCCAATCCTTTGAACATAAGGAACCACTTCCTGGGTACCAGGGGCAGCAAGAGTCTATTTCCACCAGCAAAGCAGCAAGGTCAACATTACTTATGGTATGTCTAGCTTTGTGAAGTAAATAGGAAAGCTCAGCCAGATGATGACACTGAACATCAGATAGGGAATTTCCCATAGCTTACCAGTAGGGATAGGTACCTCCCGATGAGAGATACAAGTGTCACTTGCCTGCTCCAGGTGGTAAGTGGGATAGCTGGATCCAATGGTGGTTCCATTCCCCATCAACACGTCTGGAAGGGTCCCTGTTTTAGGCATTTGTACCCCCCATTGAGCGCCAGCTGTAGTGAAACAAAGGGGAGAGAAGCAAGAGGCAGAAGCAAAATGGCAGCTGGTCTAAGCTGTCAGCTTTATTTATAACAATAGGTTACATTAGGTTAGAAATTAAGATGTTTTTGTTTATGATTAGATATGTGTTCCAGCCAAGCATGCATTACTTATCTCAATAGTTCCTGGGAAAAACTGCAGAATGTTCCAGCTGTAGAAAACAAGATGCTTATTATTTTCCAAGAGTTTGTTCACCAGAAAAACTCACTGTCATGTACTTTTCCACAGTCAGAATCTTTACACTGGAGCTCCAACAACGTGACCAGAATCTGATTTCTCTCTCTCTCTCTACCTCTTGGCTCCAAAGGCCTCGGTAGTGACATCGTGTTCAGAAGCTATGCAGTAGCAAGTCAGCCATAGCTTTTCACATACTCTCAAGACCAATGTTTATTCCTAAACTAAATATTGTGATGTGGAGGGAAGAGGTACTTTGCACAGATTGATTTAGGTCAATAAGGGTCCCTGTCTGGAACTACACAAGGGATCAGAACATCCAAACCACATAGTCTGAGGATGGGACTTCTTCAAATGAAACTTGGGCCTCATCAAGGTTACTTACCCTTGAATTTGTCTAGCCTTCAAGCCCTTACATCTGTCTGATTTGGGACCTTGACAATTATTGGTCCTAGATTGTGCAATTCTGACCTCAAACCTCAGCTAAGAGGCCAATAACTGATTCTGCAAAGAAAGATCTCTTTTACCAACTGCCTGCCTCCCCAAAGATGCATTTCACACTCCTCTGCTCTGAGATCTGCCACATGCTGAGGCACTCTTCTCTTCTCCTTGGTCACTATACATCTCTTGCAGCATTTGACTGGATTCCTTCAGATTCTGTATGGAAAAAATCAACATGCATTTAGTGGTCTGCTCTGAGACACCTGCAATATGAGTGTCCCCCAATTACCTGCATTCATTTCTACAATGTACCTAGGAAAGTCAAAATTAGTCTTGTTTGACACTTCACAGAAGATACACAATCAATTGACAAATATATGCAAAAATGCTCAATATCTCCAGCAATTATAGAAATGCAAATCAAAATTACTCTAATATTTCATTTCACTCCAGTGAGAATGGCAATTATCAAGAATACAAGCAACAACAAGTGTTGGCAAGGATGTGGGGCAAATGGTACACTCATACATTGCTAGTAGGACTTCAAATTGGTGCAACTCACTATGGAAAGCAGTATGGAGATTCTTCAGAAAACTTGGAATGAAACCACCATTTGACCTAGCTATCCTACTCCTTGGTTTATAACCAAAGGACTTAAAATCAGCTTAATACAGTGACACGGTCACATCAATGTTTATAGCAGCTCAATTCACAATAGCTAAATGGTTGAACCAAACTAGATGCCCTTCAACAGATGCATGAGTAAAGAAAATGTGGTACGTGGAATATTACTCAGCCTTAAAGAAAAATGAAATTATGGTATTTACAGGTAAATAGATGGAGTTGGAGAATATTATGCTCAGCCAATCCCAAAAAATTAAAAGCCAAATGTTTTCTCTGATAAGCAGATGCTGATCCATAATGAATCGGGGGCAAGGGAAGAATGGAGGAACTTTGGACTGAGCAGAAGGGAGTGAGGGGAGGGAGTGTGGGGGTGAGAAGGATGGTGGAATGAGCCTATATACATTACCCTATGTACATATGTAATTGCTCCAACAGTGTGACTCTGAATTGTGTACAGCTAGAGAAATGAGAAGTTGTGCTCCATTTGTGCACAACGAGTTGAAATGCATTCTGCTGTCATATATAACTAATTAGAATAAATAAAAAAATTAGTCCTATTTCAGAATCTCTGCACTCTGGCTCTCAGTAATGCTGAAATTGTTACACTATTTGTCATTTCCCTGATATTAATCAATAAAAATACATAATCCATTAATTGAAACTACTCCAAATTGAACTTTAGGACTTCTGCCTTTTGAAAGAAACACAAAATTCTACAAGCAAACTTAGTTTTAAGAGAAAAATGTACCTCTTATAAACTGATAAAATTATAAAATTTGACTATATTATTTAATATGACCTAGATTATCAGTCCTACTTAACTAGTAGTCAGAATATACTGATGGTGATAATAATTCATACCCATTTTGCAACTGACATACATTTTGTCAATTATGAAAAAGAAATAAAAACTTTGAGTACTATACCACTTAGGCCAAATGTGTAAAGGGAGAGAGATAATGAGCAACAAAACAGTAAATAGAGCTATATTTTATTGCCTTATTTAGTAATATAGAATCTACTTTTTTAATGTAGTTTACTATGGGACAAAAGACACATTTACAGCACTGCTGTCTTACCTCAGGGGATATATTCCAAGACATACAATTGATGCTTAAAACTAAAGATAGTGTTGAACCCTATATATACTGTTTTTTTCTCTATACATACATACCTATGATAAAGTTTAATTTATAAACTATGCACAGTAATATATTAACAGCAATAACTGATAATAAAATAGAACAATGACAACAATATACTGTAATAAAATGTTCAGCCATCACTACTGTTGTACCTTGGGGCCATTATTAAGTATAATGAGGATTACTTCAACACAAGAACTGTGATACCACAATAGTCTCTCTGATAACTGAGGTAGCTAGCAAGTGACGAAGTGGAAGGTATTGTATACAGAGTGGATACACTGGACAAAGGGATTACTTACATCCCAAGTAGAATGGAGCAAGGACAGTGCAAGATCTCATCATGCTACTTAGAATGCAACTTAAAATTTATGAATTTTTTATTTCTGAAATTTTCCATTCAATATTTTCACACCACAGGGGACTGTAGGTAACTGAAACCACAGAAAGCTTAGGTATGGATAAGGGGGTATACTGAACTTAGAATGCTTTTGCTCTAAGTAAACAGCCTTCTCCCTTATTGCCTTTCTACATTTTGTCTTCTAGGTAAAATGAAAGGCATAAGCAGAAAATGGTTGTATTTGCATTAAACACACTAAAATAAGATGTATGGCATGAGGTATGAAAAATATATTTTTGAGTCTAAAAATACATTTTTTTATTATGAATTTATTTTTAACCTATTACTTTAAAACAGATTTTACAAATACAAAAGACAGTTTTATTCAAAAATAGGTAGCCCAAAAAAGTATTAAGAGAAAATTTTTGTTTATGATTATGGCTAAATGAAGTTTTAAACAAGACTCACACAATTCTTCAACTCGAGCTGACTCTCCTGTGTGTTCTCCTTGTTGCATCTTGTTCCCTCACATCTCTCCCAATAGGGTAGGTTTGTGGCTAAGTAGCTGTTCTGCAGCTTCAAACTCCTTGGATACTTATGCTATTGTTTTGTGAAATCATTATTTGCTCCAAGGAAACCATGCATTTGTTATGGGGACCCAAAACACTCTACAACTGGCAAGTGATGGCAGAGCCCATCTGCTGCTGACATTTCCAAACTGTAATTGTCATCATAGCATCACTTCAGCTCCTCTTGACTAAATGCATCTCTAATTCCCCTCTTTGTCCCTTATCCTACCTCCTCTGCCCCCAAAAGGATTACTTTCCTCTAATAACAATCTTGGAATTATTATCTGCTGTTCTCTTATGACCTGCACAGCAATACACATTTATAATTTATGAATTGAAACATCTCCAAACACTGAATGGAACGCTAAGTGTAATCCAGGTTTCACATCTGTACAGGGGGTTAGGAAATCCTGTCCCCTTCTGCTTCTTTGGTTGGTAGGAATGCAGCAGCTAGCCCTAGCACTCTGCCAACAGACACATTGACTTTGCTGATCATTGGATGGTTTACTGCTAAGGCAAGAAAATCCCATCAAAGCTTTCAGAAAGTCTAAGCAACCACCTAGGACTTTTAAAAGAGGAATAGTATTTGTTAAATGACCTCACCTGTCTTGAAGGTGATTGACAGCCCATAAAATTGAGTTGTCTTCACAATCTGATTCATAATCTACCCCATGTCTTTTGGTACAGTCAGATAAAGTTGTCAGCACATAGCGATTCATAAGTGGCTGTCTCAAATACTTTGTAGAATGCTATATAAAGCACTTTTCTTCCAAAAAGTCTTAAGGAACTGCTCAGCATGGTCTGAAATATACCCTGACATTAGTATTCAAGTCAAATGTCACCTCTTCACTTACAGGAAGACATAAAATACATTGATGGAAATTTTAATCTCATTTTATAGCAATGATTCACTATATTAATGATGAAGAATTGATCATACCAAAAACTATAAATAGAAAATTCCCTTTCATGCTATCTTTAGACCATCTCTAAGTGTAGATTTAAGATAAATAAACTGAGACAAAAAGCAAGACTTTTTGCCAGTCTCAGTTTTTAACAATCACCAATGAAAGACAATTGCAAAAGATTGAGATTCAGCTCGTAATTTAGAATTCTTAAGGATATATCCACTTTTCAGAAGTTAAATAGTTTTATAATCCATTCTGAAACTATTTCCCATCAATATTTTATTTATTAATTGTTGGTGGCACATGAAGGAAATAATTAGAAGCATACCCCAAGATCTTAAAAATAACAGAAATTAGGTTGCAGTAACACTAGTAAAATACACATACAATTAGATGGGAAAGAGCTTTAAGACAATCCTTCTGAGAATAATGCAAACATTGTATAATTGTATGATGAGAGAATTCACAAACACTTAACACACAATCCAAACAGACTGAATTGGATTTTCAAATCCAAGGACTTGAAAGTCATTTTATGTTCATAAACAGAAACAGTTCATATGGTTGTCATTGATCTGCAAGAAAGGTCTAGCAAAGTCACAATGGAGAGTTTGCAACCTAGAAATGGAAGAAATGAGAACTCCACAATGCCTACACAGCACTTCCCTGAGAGAAGAACCTTAAACCCAGGGAAACAAACTACTCCTAGAGAGACCAAGACCATAGATCTCGAGAGTGGCAGTGTTGGACTCTGCCTGGGTTTGAACCCAACCCCTGTAACTCATCAGCCCTATGACCTCGGGAGAGTCACTTACACTCTGCTTCTTCCATTTTCTCATCAACTTAGTGGAGGGGACATTTTGTAGGAGGCTGCCTCATGGGATTACTGGCAGGATTTCTGAATTAATAAAAGCAAAGCATTGCCAGGCAAAGTGGTGCACACCTGTAATCCCAGCTACCTGGGAGGCTGAGGTAGAAGGATCACAAGTGCAAGGCCAGTCTGGGCAATTTATTGAGACCCTGTCTCAAAAAATAAAAAAGGACTGCAGATGTAGCTCAATGGTAGAGCACCCCAGGGTTTAATCCTCAGTTCCAAAAAAAGAAGAAGAGTATTTATAAAGTGCCTGTCGCAACGATTAGTAACACTGTTATATATTATTATAACTCCAGCATGGATCAAGAATGATTTGAAATCTCTAAGGCTGTCTGCCTCCCTTTGCTCTAGTTCCATGCTTACCAAACAACCTTTCAATTATTAATTTGGTCTCATAGGTATCCTAATGCTATAAAAAAGGTACTTTGAATGATGTTATGAATATTCCTCATCTTCCCTGGCTCCATTGTAAATTGATAAATTGCCAGTCTGCTTCACATATTTTAGTCTTTTATGGAAGTGATTCACATAAGGCCAGCCTCTCTCAATCTGCTTCTCTTCAGGACTCTGACAAAGCCAGATCCTGGAGCCTACAAAATTCATCAACATAATGTCTCCTAGTGAGAATTTTACACCTTCGCACCTTCTCCTGAAAGCACCCAGGCTGACAAATTTCCCTTTTCCTATCCACAATGTCAACTAGAATATCCATGCACTGGGATGAATAAACATCGTTTACCTGTTATTCTGCATTTCATTAATTACAATTTATGTCTGGTGAGTTTGATTCTTAAGATTCAGCTTAATTTAAATACAAATGGATGACTTACATCTTTTGAATCAAACGAGGTATAACTGATTTATCATCTTAAAAACAGACACTTCAAGAACTGATTTAATCAATTAATGTGACTTTTCAACAAAATTAGTCCTGATTAAGCAAATTAAAATAAAGTAAGGAAGGGCAGATGGAGTGGTAGCCTCTTTAAAAAGGTATTTTCTTAAGAAAGTCATCCTCAACAATCCCTTCGGCTTTTCTATACTTAAGTACTTTCATAATGGTATTCCTCTGGGAATCCAGCAACTATAAGTAAAATGATGTTTCTTTTGTCCAAATAATAAATCTTTCTAAAGTGTGCTATACATTTTAGGTAAGGAAAAGCAAGTCTGCTGAACATAATTTGATGTTTCTTGATGGATCAAGGATTGTCATTGGGAACATTAATTACTGTGCCATGCTGCTCACTCTGGGAGAGTGATATATGGACTTGATTATTCTTCCTCTGAATTTTTCCCAAAAGTTGAGCTGTTTTATTTATTTATTTTCTTTCTCTTTTCAACTTCATGCCTGCTATTTCCTGTCTTCTGTTTGTCTTCAGTTCTTTTTATAATCCTTTTTAGTTTTTATATAGAGATAGGAACATAGATTGGAATCAAAACAAAGATACTTCTTTTCTCCAACTTACTTCTGAGTCCAGCTGACCTTTTAAAAAGTATGGATAAATGGATTATCAAATATCACTTTTAATATTAACATCACTGATATTCATGAATGTGACTTAGGTTCTGTCAACTATAGGGTTCTTGAAACCAAACCATGAATCTGATAGACATACCCTCCACCAACAGCCTGTAT
Source organism: Geosciurus inauris (assembly GCA_004024805.1). Lineage (NCBI taxonomy): Eukaryota > Metazoa > Chordata > Mammalia > Rodentia > Sciuridae > Geosciurus > Geosciurus inauris. Next base: position 90,888 of record PVHX01005058.1, on the reverse strand, counting down.
CCCAGGTCATGATGTTATAAAATATTTGTCCTAAAGGGGCAGCCCAGATGTCTGCTTCCTGTTGTAGGTAGCTAGTTTACAAAAAGAAGAAGAAGGAGAAGAAGAGGAAAAAGAGGAGGAGGAGGAGGAGAAAGCTGAAGTCTTAGCTCCTGAATTAACTGATAACTTCTAGGGGAGTGAAAGTATAGACAGACCAGGAACATAATGCCAATGGACATCCTCATATAGGGGGTCAATTAGCAATATGATAAGAAGTTCTGCCCCTACAGAGCCAAACAGATAAAGTTAGAAATCTCAGTTCTTATAACCATGTATGGATGACCTTGGCAAATTAAGAAATCTCACTAATCCTCAATTTCTTTGTAATTAAATGAAAAAAAAAACACCATATCTATTTCAGTGAGTTATTACAAGGAGTAAATTAAATAATATAGAATAATATATGGCACACTAAAGATTCTTCAACATTGTAGAATGCCTTCACTCTTTCCAAATTACCATTTCCCTTCTTACCCCTCTTCTTGCCTGGCTTTGACACCAGTGAGACATGACATTAGTAACCTCTGCATATTAATGAGAGTATATCTCTCTGTCAGTCATTGATCAGTACTGCAGCTGTCTCAGCTTTGGCTGTTCTTGGCTGTGCTCAGCATGCCTTGCACTCAAAGACTTTTTCAGCCCTGCATTCCTTGGAGCCTATTCAAGGGTTCATTGTTATTGTGCAGCTCATAGCAGAATTCCTTAGACATTGCTTTTTACATATAACAAAAAGCATTAATTAATTGCCTGGGTTTACAAAGATCCAAAACATGATCCCTACTTTTCTAGGAGCTTGCAACATAATTTAAAAACAACTCTTAAAGTTGTTGCAACCCCAAAATGTTTGTGGTGAGCATCATGGTTAGGAGAGCTAAAGGAAGTGAAGAAAAGCAACAATAAAAATTTATTGCCCCTCATCAACAACAGAAGGGTGAGAAAAGGATCTGAGTCCAATATTCAAATTCGATATCATAAATATCACATCCCTCCACAAAAGAAACCTAACAGAAATCCATGTTTATAGAGTAAAAATTAATAAAGAAATAATACCAGTATTTCAGTTTCTTAGCATCAGGTGAATCATTAGAGCTGAAATATGGTAAGTTGCAGAAAATTTGTAGAGCCTGTAAGCTGGACAGGAGCACCCATGAAGAGACCAGAACAATTTAGGTAAAAAGTCAAGTCAAGCTCCTTACTCTAAGGACTGAAATATAGGGTCAAGTTCCAGGATTCAAGGCAGAGTTGGTCCAAAGAAAAGAAGAAATGGTCACTTGAACACATTACCCACACTTAGACTAAGTAAGGTTTTGAAGTATAGTCCAAGTCCACAGTGATCCCAGGAACCACCAGCCACCTGAAGGGTAGTTGGCTATTTCCCAGGCAAATTTGAATCCAGAAAGACATGATTCATACATTCAAAATTAATTCGTATGTGCATGCATTTATTCAACCACGTTAAAAATCCCCATTCCTAGAATCTCTTTGGTTCCCTTTACTCACTGTATTCCTAGAACATGGAGTGATACATTATCTAATTAATTAGTTTGGAAAGAACAAATGGTCAAACTTGGCTCAGCTCTGCCCATTTTTCTTTGGGGAATAAGGTTAGCAGGCCACATACTTCTCCCATTTGCTATGACTACAACTTATCCACTAGTTGTAATGAAGTATTCTTCTTTTATTTACTTTTTGCTTTATTACTCAACTTTGTCATAATTTTTGAAGGAAAGAGATGTACTAAATGAGTACTAAATGTTCCACACTATGCTGGGCACTGAATACATGGTTTAACAACTCCATGGTCCTACATAGTGTTCATGATCCAATAAGTTTGAGCTAGCATCTGAAAGGTCTGAAATTTCAAACAGTAAATGGGTAAGTATTCCATGAAGAAGGCTGTGGGCCAAAATCAAGGTCTCCTTTAACTTGGTAGAGTTCCTTTTGTAACTGGAAATTGATCATAAAGATTTACTGGGGGAAAACAAAGATTTACTGGGGAAACAAGAGACTACTCCTCACCTTTGGCTTTCTTTCCTTAGAGTGGATTAGGAGACTAAAATGATCTCTCTCCTTTACCATGTAAATATATGCCCATGATTTTTTATTTAGGATACTTTCAGTTATGCCTAGAATGCCAAAATTGAACCTCAAGGGTCAATGAAATATCCTAATTCTCTAGGATCCCAGCACTTCCCTAGCTTTTATGGTCCAACCCTAATTGTTCACAAATCCCTTGAGAGTCTTTGTTATGAATAGTATTTTCTTTTTCTATAGAGATATTAAATGATTTGCCTATGGCTTTAGCTATTTATAAATTCTCTATGCTCAGAAAGTGTTTCCTCTAAGACTAAGCAGACACCATGCTGTCTTTTAAAGAATTTAACCTTTATTTTTTATTTATTTGTTTTATTTTTTAATGTGGTACTGAGGATTCAACCCATGCTCGGCAAGCTACAACCACCATGCCATCTTTTCTTGTTATGCTTTCTCTCATTCTGCCAGATCATGGTCATAGCTTCTCATACATTCTGACTCAGTCATGGATTCCACAGTGTCACAACTCCAAGGAACTGAATCATGGACAGTTCAGACTTTTGCTAAAGGCAGCATATCATATCCCAAATGCAACACACCAACCCCCTACAAATCTTGCCCTTTCTTCAAGATTAAGACTCTCCTCTGGTCAATTCAGACCAACCTCTTTCCCAAGTAGCTGTTACCATGAAAGATTTTGGCCCTGATGAGATCAGCTGCTTCTTTCTACAACTACTCTATAGTACAATACAATAACCACAATAGTCTAAAAAGACTTACAAACTTACATAACTGGAAGTTCGTTTCCCTAAAAAGTGTGTTTGTTATTCATCCTTGTATAGTCAACAATTGGCTGAGTGTGATATATACCAGGTACTGACTGTTTTAAAATAAATAAATGGACACATGTATGAATGAGCCCAATATATTAAAAGTTTGTTGAATCTTTACATGATTGCTTCCTGTCACTATTTTATTTTTCCCAGTTCAAAGTAAAATATAATTAAATTATATTATAGCATTATAATTATAGCATTATAATTAAAGCTATACTGTTTGTCTTCTTTCTTTTTGAGATTTAGATATTTCAATGAAATGTAGTAGTTTAACCCAATTACAGCATCCTGAATATAGGAAATTTAGGGGGTATTTATAGTGCAACTCATTCATAATTTCTTGAAGCAATAAACAGATATTTTAAAGATGTTTCTCAGTTAGGCACCCTAATCAAGATAAGATGCGCACACACACACACACACACACACTAATTGAAAAGCTAACTTGTTTAACTGCCTTACATGATACATTGTCCTAAAGTTTTAAAATCTCTAATCCTCTTTGACTTGATGAAGATGTGAAGGTAAAAGGAATGCTTCTGGGAAGGTTTGTAACTACCAGACTGTGAGTGTGAATATACCTGAGAACCAGCATATAAGCTTAAAATCACAACTGCCAAACACATTTCCAAACCATTATCCTCAAAAATCATCTCATAGTACTACATTACAATGAAATAATCATTGTAAAGTCTTACATGCATGGCACAGTACAAGGTAAGAACTTACAGGAATTAAAGGATTTATTTTTTAAATCAAGTTTTCATGTGTGGTATTTTGTTCCAGTGATCCTAAGAAATCTCTTTTTAGTATATGATTTAAAGAATGTGCTGTATCTAAATTCATTAAAATATATTTATGATACTGTACATAGAAAATACTATTAGCTTGGCATAGTGGCACACACCTGTAATCCCAGCTGCTAGGTAAGGTGAGTCAAAAGGATCACAAGTTCAAAGCCAACCTCAGCAATCTAGCAAGGCACTAAGCAATTTAGGAAGACCCTGCCTCAAAATAAAACATAAAAAGGGCTGAGGATGAGTCTCAGTGGCTAAATGCCCCTGGGCTCAATCCTTGATACAAAACAGAAGGAGGTGGAGGAGGAGGAGGAGATGGAGGATGGGAAAAAAATACTATTATATTATAAAACAGTAAGATTTAATTTTTGTTTTACATAGCACTTAATTATATTGAAGACAGTCCAGGGATGTTACACACTAAATGTAATGATGGTTATCTCTGAATTATAGGATTATGGAATTGCTTTTCCTTTTGTTTTGGTGGTTATTGGTATATTGTAAATATTCTAAAATGAGCATGCATAAGAATTTTAAAATAGATGTGAAGAGCTTGCTTGATCCTTCCTATTTTTCTCATCTTCTTTCTATCTGATCTCTTTGAGCACCCACCTGATAATTGCCCTTCTGTCATTCATCGCTCACATCATCTCCACTGCAAAGACTCCTGGGATATAATGAACACTGATACTAATTACCTATGTATACATTTGGAAAACTCTGGTAATCCTAGAGACATATCACATCAACATGAACAGCTCTTTTGTGTCTTCCTAAGTGTCTTCCTAAGTATAATCTCTCTGGGCCCTCTAAATTAAAGACATCCTCAAGCGTTTTACTTAAAGATTGCCTCTATAGAAAGTAAATACTTTCAAACTTCCACAGTTGGGCCAAAAACATGCATTGGTACATTGGTATGTGAGTAGCTAGATATAGTCACTAAAAACTGAGGATCTGGTTTATTACCACCTACTACCAAACCAAAACCTGGTTTGTTACTTCCAAATCATATTCTACAAAAATACAAACTAAATCAACAGGGCAAATAAATGCAATTTCTGTTCCAAGCTTCCTATGATAAAGCAAAAACCACCATCTAACAGACAAAAGTAAAACTACTCCCACATTTAGGTTCATTTTTCCACAGTTTAATGAAGACAGCCTAGTTTGCCTTTGTAGATCTCCAAGTACTTCTAAATATATTCTCTTACTTGCACCTTATAATATACCTGCAGATAAAACACGAGAACAGTCTCTCTGCGATACAGAAGGCTGAGCAGAGAAAACTGATCAGGTATAGGACCATGTACTAAGGATCCAAGAACTGGTGAGCTCAAATGCCTGGACGTGCATCATGCTAGGTGCTGGCAGACAGGTAGGAAGCTCACCATTTCTTCCTAAAGGGCACAGATCCAGTAGCTTAGCACCAGAGAGCTCACCCTGTTCGACCTGGAACTCTCCTTTAAAGTAATCTAGTCCAAACTACCTCCCCTTATAGATAAAAATGCAAAGGTCTAGACTTTTTCCCATAAACAGTTCAAAGCATTGTCTCTTTTAATCCAAGTGTCTTCCTTCCTCAATCAACTGTGCCCTTCTAGAATGAATAATTTCCTCTGGAGGCTTGGGAAATAGATGGAGTAAATTCCACTGAATCCCTCGGTAAATGATGTGTAGTTTATCTGGTTGTCAGTTCTTTCCTTTTAAAGGTCATTCTTCCTTGGTAAGAAATTTTCTGATGTTCTTGTTAAAAGTAAACTGAGTTGTTGGGAGAAAGAGGAAGATAATGCAATTGTGCATGGATGCTTTTTCTCTGTAGGTTTCCTTTATTTTGGTTTCTGACATATCTATGTACATATACATATACATATCAGTTGATTGCAAGACTTCTAAAATATGAAACTATGACAAAATAAATGAAATAAATACAACCTGGGACAAACTGTAAATAATATTATCAACATTGTATTGTATACAATATGCTTGCCCTGTAGATAACATTGTGATTTCTAATCTAGTAAAGGTCATTTTCAAAGTTGTTTTTAACCTAAATACCAAGACTAGTCTTGCTCTGATCTTTCTTGTATTATTCACAGACAGAGAACTTCTTGCCCAGAAAGGACCTGAAGAGAAAGAAGGTGATTGACCTAGTAGAATAAACGCGAGCCCAGGGTGAATGGGCAGATAAAATGATAAATAAAATATCAACTATTTAATACCAGGAAACTGTTCTAAGAGATTTAATGTATTAATTATTTACCATCACAACAGTCTTCTGAGCTGTTACTTCAGATGATAGGAAATGTGTCCTAAGGAGAAAAGGGAGACAAAAAAAACAGGCAGGTCTTTGGAGCACACAATAAATGAAGACATACACAATCAATGGACATAGGACATGCTCTGGATGAGACAGGAGGTCATAGTACACTGAGGGCAAGGAAGCAAGGCAGAGGAAAGGTAAATACATCCTTCATTCACCACACACGCCATGCTCATGTCCCATTTGTGTACCTGCCAAGGATGTGACAGAGTGCCCACCTGAGAGTAAATGACAAATAAAATAAGATTTGGATGAAAAACAAGGCATTGACAAAGGGGCACATGTGACCCACTGGTCAGAGAAACTAAGGTGGGTTGAGACTTTCAAGTTCACCTAATAAGGCCATCCATCCACCCCAGCTCTTCATTCACCCTATCTATGCTTAAAGATTTCTAGAAAAAAAAAAAAGAAAAAGAAATATGGACAGAGTACCTACCATTTGTCTAAGTTGCTTTCAGATTTCATCCCCATTATTCCTATTCCATGGATGAGAAAAGTGAAACCTAAAAAGATTAAATAACTCATGCAAGTTTACAGTGTTAATACAGCTATCTGGATTTGAACCTAGGTGTTCGAACTTCAAAACCAGCATTCCTTCCTCCAAAGCAAACTTTGATTTTACCATAGAATGCAATATCCAAACAAGGAACATGAAAATGTATAGGGTCCATTGAAAATGATCACAATTCCATTATGTTTATCTAAAATTTAAACAATTTCAAATAGCAAAATATGAATTTAACAATATTGAGATATAAAAACTAAAACTCTACATCCAAATGTTTGAACATTACACAATTCTAATTATTTTAAATATCTGGATCTAATTTCTTTAACAATATAATATTATTATATTCCATGGACTATAATCATATTTCCTTTCTGCCTTCTAAGGATTTTACAAGTAAAACAGGGTAGAAAAATATGTAGACATATGACATATAAACCCAACAATTGTGGCCTGAGTCACACCTCCTAGAGCTAGGACACTCCCTAGAGTTAGCATATTTCACTTTAATATGCTCCCATAGCTATCATTTTGAGAAGAGAAATCAAAGTTCTTCATATGTCTCCCCTAGTGAGGCAAGAGGAACTGTTCAAATTATCTGTACACTTAACAGAAGCTATTAAAAGAGTACAACATCAATTAATCCTTCCACTAAATATCAGCAACCAAAATTAAAGTTCATGCTTTTTCTTTTGCCATACCTTAAGTGAATCTTAAAAAATGATATGGTTTTCCCAGTGACTAATGAACTAGAAGCAGCTTTCACCATGGTCTGGAGGGCTAAAATGAACATGATTTGAAAAGTTTCCTAGGAATCATGGATCAACATTTTCCTATCCTGAGCTACATGTCACCATAGAATAATGGTTCTAAAGCCTGTGGAAGTAGTGGGAAGAAGTAGATTGTTCCAGCGACCATCCCTGTAGAACTAATCTTTTGGAGAAAAGGTTTTAAGAAATGAATATTTCACATCTTGACCACACAGTACAACAGAACTGACCTTTTTCAGAATGATGTTTTTTAGGGAAGGGTCATTTTAGGATTGATTTAGACATAATATCCCCACTTGATTGCAGTTGATTCAATTCTGAAAGTTGAAACGTCTTATGTTTTGAGTTGACTGTTCTTCAGGCATATTTTTCTGTCTAGACATAACCTAAATGGCAGACAGCAAGAAGTTCTGTAAATACCAGTTGTATCTGCAAATTCAAAGGCAGCCTCAAGCCACACATCTGTCATTTCTAGCACACTTACATGGAGAGTATGTGAATCTCAGCCTCTCTCAGTCCTGCTCAGCATTGAGCCCTGAAGAACTTCATCTGGAAAAAAGTAGTTATATTCAGTCTTTGTGTCAATACTAACCAAATCTATAAGAATATTTAGCGCCTCTTCTTCTCCAGGAGGTGGAGTGAGAAATTAGTCAAGTGTCTACCATATGACCTCCTAGAGAAAGCACAACTCCAGCTCCTAATTATCCTCAACATCCATAGGTATATCCATACTATAAAACTGATGGAATAGATCTGTTTGTCTGGGGCCCTAGAAACTTGCCCTTGATGGGCCCTTCTCCCTATTCTGGAGCTTTCCATTACTGCCTGATGTCTTGCATAATAATCTTCTAACCTGCCCCTAAGTGTCGTGGGATCTTCTGTTGCTCTGATCTCCACCTACCATGTAAAGTAACATGATGATAATGTAATCAATGTTACAACTCACTGAACAAGATGACTTAATTGTTGTGCCAGTCAAAACGACAAAGCTGATCCGCACATTCTTTATTCACCATTAAAGTGAACAAGAATTCCCAGTTATATTAGTGTTAATTGGGTTGCTTCTAATAAAATCTGTACCAGCAAACACCTTCTAATACACTAGTCATGGAAAGCGCATTTATTATATTTCTCATAGAAATAACAACATTGTGGATCATTCCTCTTCTTCCCCTCCCCCCAAAAATGTTTTTCCCTCATTGGTTTCCTCAATGTCTTTTGCTCTTTGATGGCAAACAGGGAAATCTAATGTCCTCTGTATTCAGCAAGGAATGGTAGAAATGGGAGCCTACTCAAGCCTCTGATATCTATCGCTGCGTACTCTGTAGCCCTTCTAACATCCAAGAAGCATTCTATAAATTCAGCAGGGTGTGACGGGCTAGAGTTCTACTTACCACATTCACTAAACCAAGTGTTTATATATCCCCTATGCAAACAAGATTTATAGCACCTGCTCTCAGGCAGCTACATGATATATGTATGTTCACCTACAGCCTCAGCTTTATGAACTGTATTCCTTAGAGATACCAGCAACTCCAATAACTAGGTACACAGTCAATAATTACTTTCATCTTTCTCCTTTTATTTACTCTTTAAGAGATTCATTAAGTTGAGGAATGACAGCATTGCTTCACTAAGCCGTTTTGATTGCTTTCCTAATTCATTTATCATGACCTTTGGAACTATGAGTTTGGTTTTCACCTTCTAGTCATCCACAATCCTGTTTTATGAGAACGAATTTCTACATCCTCCCTGGTTCTTTTCACATGGCCCTTTTGGCCTATACTCTATTTAACAGAAATGACATATGGTAGAATTTTTTTTTTATAAAGACACACAAGTGTATAATATGTGCAGTCACCAACAGTCACTATGTATATTTAAAATTGGTATTGGATCACTCGCAAAGCTTTTTATGTCTGTATTTTCCTTAAGACCCAAATCTCTCCACAAAGGTGAGAACTGAGGGAAGGAAAATAGAAAACAGGGACTACTGTGGAAGCACACATCATAGACCAGGCACAGTGCTAGGTACTCTGCATGCACCATGTCATCTAATTCTCACAACAATGTAAAAGGTAGGTAATACAGTACTTGTGGCAGAGAGAAAGAAACCATGGCTCCAAAAGGAATACTGGCTTGCCAAAATCTAACAGTGAGCAGTGGGCTTAGACTAACTACACTAAGGGGCGGGGTGCCTTGTCTTGTTAATTGTTCTCGCCTCTGCTCTCATCCCTCCATACCTGAGGGTCCGCCATATGCTTGATGTGCAAGTCACTTGCCTGAGATAAAGGTAAAAGTCCATATTGTTTGCTTTGCTCTCTTCCCCTCACTTTTCCTTAGAGGAGACTTCTAGGTAAATTCTTATTCTCTTATATTGAATACTGATATTCAGGGTGCTAACTGTGCAGAGAACCCACAGTTTGGCAGCTGCCTTAAAGTAGAACTCTAATTGTTAAAACACAGGCTAACCAGGGACGGTAGTGCATACCTACAATCTCAGCAATGCAAGAGACTAAAGTAAGAAGATCACAAGTTCAAGATCAGCCTCTGCAACTTAGCAAGTCCCTGTTTCAAGATAAAAAGTCAAAAGGACTGGAGATGCAGTTCAGTGGTTTAATCCCCAGGACCATTAAAAACAGATTACTCATGCTCTTGGAAAGATGCTGTTAAGAGAATTAAAAGACAAGGCACAAACTAGAAGATATTTAAATAAGACATGGCTGATAAAGCTCTGTTATCCAAAATATACAAAGAACTCTTAAAGCTCAGCAATAAGAAAAAGAACAATCTAATTTAAAAATAAACAAAAGATCTAAAGAGAAACTTCACTAAGGGGCATACATAGCAAAAAAGTATATGAAAAAAAAAATGTTCCACATTATATGTCAAATTAAAATGTGCTAAAACCACATACCCATTAAAATAGCCCAAATCCAAAACAATGATAACACCAAATGCTGGTGAGGATATACAGCAACATGAGCATCTCTTTCATTGATCATGTGAATACAAAATGGTAATCATTTTGGAAGATCATTTACCAGTTTCCTACAAAACTAAATCTACTCTTACCACTTAATTAAGCATTCATGCTCCTTGGAATTTACCCAAATGACTTGAAAACTTTGTACACACACACACATGCACGCATGCACAAAACCAAACAAAACACAGTAGCTTGCTTGTTTTTGTTTTGTTTTATTTTTCTTGGTTTTTCTTGGCTTTTGTTTGTTTGTTTTTTTGTTTGTACTGAGAATTTGGGTATTGAACCCAGGGACAATTTACCACTGAGTAACATCCCCAGACTAACTTTTTAATTTTTGGACAGAATCTTACTAATTTGCCCAGGCTGGCCTCCAACTTGCAGTCCTCCTGTGCATCTGCATCTGGAATCGCTGCAATTAGAGACATGCACCACTGCACCTGGCACAGCAGCTTTATTCATGCTTAGAAATAATCAAGGTGCCCTCCTCTAGTCGGTGGATGGATCAATTAACTGTGGCACCACGTGATGTGATATCATCTTGCATTGAAAAGAAATGGACCATTAAGCCATGAAAAATCATGGAGGAACCTAAAATGCATATTACAGAGTGAAAGAAGTGAATCTGCAAAGACTACATATTGTATGATTCTAACTATATGATGTTCTATATATATGATGTTCTATGGGAACACTATGGAGACAATAACCACTGCAAGAGTTTGAGGACAAGGAATGGATAGACAGGTGGTACAAAGAGGAGTCTGAAGACACAAAAACTATCCTGTATTATACTACAATGATGGATATGCCATGATACATTCATCCAAACTCAGAATGTACAACAGCAAGAATGAACACCAATGCCTACTGTGGACTTCAGTGATAACAATGCGTTAGCATAGGCTACCAATAGTAACAAATGTACCACCCTGGTGGGGGGATATTGACAAATGGGGAGGCTGCTTATATGCTCAGGAATGGAGTATATGGGAAATAGACATTCCTCTTAATTTTGCTGTGATCCTGAAACAGCTCTAAAATCTAAAGTCTATAAGAAAAATAAGCTTTTTATGTGATGTTTCTGAGCAAACTAGACATACAGGTGGGAAAAAATATAATAAAATTCCATGCACACAAATGAATTCCATATAAAGACTTGACTACAAAAAAGGAAACCCTTAACATTTTGAGAAGAAAATATTCAATAACATCTTTATGATACTGGGATAAAAGAGGGATTTCTTTAACAGAACAAAGAATAACACAAACCATTAAAAGAATATTTAGAAATATTTAGATATCAAAAGGCCAAATATGCTGTAAACACACAAAATGCAAGAGATAAAATGTATGTGTGGTTCACAAGACATTACAATTCAGAAAATATAAATCAATAAGAGATGGACCATCAGCCCAACCAAAAACAATAGGTAAATAATACAAAGGAAAATTCACAGAAGAAACTTCAATGATCAATAAAGTCAAAAGGTAAAAAAGGATTCTTGACAGTACTAGAAAACAGGGAAATGAACATCAAAAACAAATAAGTAACTAACATCCATTTCCAAAGAAACAAAAAACAAACAACTCACTATTTCAAATGAATATTTTCTGAGAAAAAAATATAAAGTTGATTGAAATATTAAAAGGTATCTTCTTAAAGACTTTTCTTAAGAGAAATAATAAAATAGTGAGGAAATATGAACCAAAATCTAGGAGAAGAGAAAATCTGGACAGGTAACCCAACATTCAACTCAATAAAAATAATTGGACAAGGACTATTTTTTCATATCTATTTAACTAAAAAAGTAAAAGTAAGTGATCAATACACTAAATGTGTCTATATGTTTTATGTATGCATATTTACATAATAAATCTATACATGTACACTCCCTCTTCAGGATAGTCATTATGCCTGGGAAGGAAAATGGAAAATGAGACGTGCAGGGGTACTGAATGAGGTATGAATTTTTAATAGGGGAAAAATAAAACAGATATTGATTCTATCCAAATTTGTATGTTTAGAAAAAGGACTAATTGTGTTGGAAAGTTTATAAAAATCTCTGCAAAGACTCAAGAACCAGGTTTAAATACTGCAGGCAAAAAAAAAAGAAAAGAAAAGTCCCAAACTACAACCTACAGCTAATTCAATCAAGGCAATATTCCTGCAGATATCTGCAAAGGAGACAACATAGCTTAAATCACCAACACCAGGAGAGCTGGACTTTTAATGTCACTGATAGAACCTTGGCCTCTTCTGCTCCGGAAACTATGAAGGTACCTGTACCTTACATAACAGATTGAATGTGGCACTTGTACTTTGAGCCAGTATCTTCAAAGTCTAACAAAAAACCAGCTGACAGTGCACCTGATTGGAACAGGCTGAGTAGAGAGGATGCTAGAAAGTGTCTGACTACTGGACTAAGAATAGATAAATTCCCCAGGCACAGTGATAGACAGCAAGATATCACGGGTGTTGTGATAGAGAGCGAAAATGGCTGCAAATACTTCCATTATTTTGTGCCATGATTTGAAGATTCTACAATTAAGTGGGAAAGTCCACTTCTTTATACCTCAAGTTTGTGATCAGTCATGTGATTTGCTTTGGCCAGTAGTGGGACATTAGCAAATATGGTGCAGGCAGATGCTTGAAAGGAGTTTATGCATTAGAGCTTGCCCTCTCTTGCAGTTTTTGGAAAATTTCCAGCTGTTACCAAGTGAATAATCCAAAGCAGCCTGCTGGAGAGTAAGTTTAATAGAGTGAGTTACCAACATTTTTCTTGCTGACAGTCAACTTCCAGACACATGAGTAAGGCCGTCCAACAAATCACAAATGCATGAATGAAACTGATATAATTCAGAACAGAGATACACCATCCACACTGAGCCCAATACAAATTTATTATCCACAGAATTTTGAACAAATAAACAACTGTTTTGTGCTATTAAGTCTTGAGGTGGTTTGTTACACAGCAAAAGCTCACTTTCACAGAGTTCAAAACTACCAGGAAGCCAGGAGAAAATTTACAAATATCCACTATATTTCATGCTTTCAGACTGCCACAAAGCACACCCTCCTTTGATACTGAATATCACACAATAACAATGCTTTTCCCTAACACATTGAAGTCATTCTTCATACAAGAGAAAGACTAATAACCACTCCTCACAGTCTCATTGGATTTATATCCAGTTTCATCCAGGATCTCTGGGTATCTTTTCTCCACTAGGTCTAAAATTATTAATTTTCATATTCTTAAACCTGTGATTAAATTATAATGATAACAACCAGTCATGATGTGGGAGAGGAAGCAAATTAGATATGTAAATACATACGCACGTATACATATGTATATAGGCATGTAAAGTAGTGTTTACACAGAAAAGTAGTGTTTCTGCAACTAGTCATGAGACTGAAGTTGGTATTTGTGATGGTTTTCTTCCACCTCCTATTACATTGTTCTTTTACCCTTAGCAGTACCTCAACTAGATGTGATGGGTTGCATCAAACCTTCATTTTGAGATTTCTGAGACTTTCATTGCCCTTTCCGTGTGGTGCTGATTATGCTATTACAATTGATCATAGTAGTATCAGGAAGCATTCCAGACAACTTAGATTGCATCATTTACCACCCTTTTCCTCACTGTATATTAGAAACTCTTTTTCCCCCTAATAAATGTAGTCAATTACCCACCTAACAGTATAAAATTGTGTTTTACCTACTCCTCCAAAGTGGTTAGGGCACAGAATCAGATTCCAGTTCAATGAGATTGTTCATGTATGAAAGGTCAGAAGCATTCTCTTGGGTTCTAAAACCTTAGAACAGCAGAGCCCAGAGATTGTGGGGAACTTAAAAAATCATGGGAGTGATTGATGACATGTCATGCTATGACATATCACTTCATTTTTGACCCTTAATTCCCAAAATCTATATATTTTAACTATAATAGAAACAGCACATCTGTTGCTAGTGCAGAATACTCAGTTTCTCACAATTAGCTAGATATCTGATGGCATATATGGGAAAATTTGAGAATGCCATGAGCATTAGCCTATGGCACTATTTTTTTTTTTAAATGAGCCCATTGATCAAAAACAGTGCTTTGTGAGATACCTTCATTGTACTAGCCCATTGTTACAATAAATTGCTTGAGGGAGGCTTTGAAGGAAAACAGGTTTATTTAGCTCAGTTTGCAAGCTCTGGCAAGGGCCCTGTGGCAGATGGCAAAAGCAGCTGCTGGAGGAAGAGATCACATCCTGATACAGGAAGTCAGAATGAAATTCAGGGGTTGGATTTGGGCTTTTATAACAACCTATGCTCATGAGAACTCACTCCAGAGGACCATTGTTCCCTTCCCAGGACAATGATCTCAATGACCTAAAGACCACCCATGAGACCCCACTCTTTAAGATCTGTACCATCTGTCACATTGAAGCACTAAGCTTCCAACCCATGTAACTGAGGGGACACCCAGCTTCCAAACCATAGCCTTGATTTAGTATGTCCACTTGTGCTGATGTGTCAGGAGATGGTAGGCTAAAGTAAACTCAGGTTCAAAATATGTGTCTACAACCATGAGAAAAAAAAAATCCCTTCAATTATGTAAAGAATCCAGTATAATGAATATTCCCTGGGTATAATAACATTGGGTTCTCACAGCTGACTGATTTTAACAGATTGAACAATCAGCCTGATATTAACCTGATAAGCCTTGGTGAGGCACAGTCCATATTATTGTTTTCGTCTATAAACACCACCCCTGCCACTATAGCCCTTGGTTCAATAGCATATTGATCAAGTGTCTAAATGGAAAATAGACAAACCACATTCAAAGGACCAGTCATTTTTATCCTATTCAGTGGTTGATGCAGAGGAGAAGAAATGGTCACAGATATTCTGATACTGTATGCCTATTCCAAGAACTCTAAATACATGCCTCTTCCCCAAACTTCCCTCCTCAAACAATTCTCTAATCTTTCCTGTTTTACTATGACCATCTTGACAAATCACCAGCCATTGCCATGAATCAATGCATAGTCTCACGTCTGCATATCCTTCATTACAAAAAGTGAAAGATGAAATGTTCCAGTCAAAATTTTACCCACTGGTGATATTTTCTTTCTCCACTTCATTTAAAAATGATCCATGGGTGACACAGTAAGGTTACAGAGGTTTACTTTTACATAATGCCATCATATCACACAGAGTCACCTTTAAACAGGGCTTTATTTATTTCTTCCATATTAAATTGCTCTGAAACAACTCCCGTTTGGGTTAAGGAAGAGTTGATGGTGCTGGCAATGTAAGCTATCTGCCTGCCCCTGAATGTGTGCATTCAAGGCTTTCTCTACTCTGGTATCAAATACAATACATGCCTCTGATGACGAAGTTCATTTAGGTGTACTTGTGAATTAAGTAACAGTTTGTGATAGGTGAGGTGAGCCCTACAATCAGCTGATGTACTGTTATGGTTTAGATATTAGGTGTTTAGATATTAGGTTTAGATATTAGGTATTAAGCTCATGTGTAGGACAATGTAAGAAAGTTCAGAGGTGAAATGACTGGGTAAGGAAAGCCTTAACCCAATCAGTGAATTAATCCCCTGGCAGGGATTAATTTAGTGGTAACTGAAGGCTTGTAGGTGTGGTTGCAGAAGGTGGGTCATTGGGGGCATGCCTTTGGGGTATATATTTGGTGAGCTGAGCTTAATCTCTCTATGCTTCCTGGGTCACTTTCCTGTGGCACTCTCTTCTGCCATGATGTCCTGCTTCATTTTGAGACCCAGGGAATGGAGCTGACTGCCTATGGACTGAGAACTCTGAAACTATGAGCCCCCAAATAAACTTTTCCTCCTCTAAAATTGTTCTTGTCAGGATTTTTTAGTCATAGTAGCAACAAAAGCTGACAAAAACATGTACCAAATATGGAGTGCTATTATCTAAAAGGTCCATTAGCAAGAAAAAGCATCTTTTCAAATGAAGACTAGTTACTTACCATACAAGACATAGCTTTACATAAAAATCCTAGTGACCTCCACTGTAATCTGTGTTTTAGGTCTGGAAAACTGGCTTCCATTTAGTATCCCAATCTTGCATGGATATTTTCAGCACCATTAAATCAGCTAACTCATAAAAGCAAAGTGGCAAAGATGTTTGGAAAGTAGCCTGGATACACCGGAGTAACTTTCCAGCTCTGGCCTCTGACTACATGAACTTGGCAGCTTTTCAGGTCATCAATTAAAAGTTTTCACATTAAATGTATTATGGTAGTAAAGCTAAATGTGAAATTATATATAAATAGGTAGGTAGGTAGGTAGGTAGATAGATAGATAGATAGATAGATAGATAGATAGATAGATAGACTCTTAATTATACAGGGGTCAATGGAAGAAAACCCAAAAGAAGAATACAATTCCAGAAATTTCACTGATGGGACAGCCCAACAAGGTTAGTGGGAATTATCTTCTATTTTCTGACAAAAATATATATTGAAAGTTAGATAACTTCATATCCTGTTTTTCAGGTGCTATAAAGGTTTGGATATGAGGTGTTCCCTGAAAACTCCTGTCAATGCGGGAATATTTAGAGTAAAATGACTAGATTATGAGATGCATAATGTAATAAGTCCATCCTAGTTTGAATGGACTGATTGGGTAGTAACTGTAGGCAGGTGGAATGTGGCTAGAGGAGGTGGGTCACCAGAGGATGCCCCAGAAGGGTGCATCTTCCCTGTGGCCCCTTCCTCCTCCCTCTCTCTCTGCTTCCTGACCCCACCACAAGTGAAACAGCTTCCTCCACTGGACTTTCCCTCCATGATATGCTGCCTCCCTTCAGGCCCAGAGTCATGGAGTCAGCCATCTATGGACTGAGACCTCTGAAACCATAAACCCAAAATACATTTTTCCTCTTTAAGTTGTTCTTGTCAGATATTTTGGTCACAGCAACATGAAAGCTGACTAAAACAGGTCATTTAAAAATGATGGCATCAATGCAGTGAGCCTGTATAAAGTTTTATTAGAAAAGTGAGTTTCTCAAGAACTAAATTATGAGACAGAATCATAGCATTAATGTAATCCCTGAGATGAATCGGTAGAGGTATAATGCCTTCTCTTCCAAAAGAAAAAAAAAGAAACAATTCTTGTTGATACATGCTTGTGATATAGAATTTCATTTGTGAGATCTATAGATTTGTATCAGGGCTGAATGATCAAATGCTGATTTCTTCAAGGAAAAAAATAAAACTCTAGAACAACAACTGCCATTGGAGTATTTGGTTAAGTTATGATAATGCACTGTTTTCCTCCAAAACCCATCTATCTTCTAAATGAGCCTAAAAAAAAAGAGAGAGAGAGATGTGACGAGTCTCGTTTCAATTCATTGATAACAGTATATATGACTGAAATTCCCCTTAATATTATAGCATTGCTAGTGGTTACTATTTGGGGATATGTTAAATTCTATAAACTCTGAGATGTCTGGATATTTTCATTTTCACAGAAATGGCCATGGACATTTTGGGGGAAGGGCTAAGAAGAAACTTCTTCAAGGTACGGGACCAATCCTTTGTTCAGGAGTTCCATATATGTCAATTGACTCAACTCTGAAAACTGACTGAGAAGCCAAGTTTCTATCACTGTTTACCAAGTAAGATTCCTATACACCAGACTGATATGTTTTTTTTAAATAAAGATTTCATAGAACCTAAGTGGGAGGCATACTTCTTTTGTTCTTTGGTCACCTACCCATAAAGATTGATGCAGGTTGGAACATTCTGGTTACCTCTGATGCCTATTTTAATGATGTATATTTTAGATCTTAAATGTCCCCCAAAGGTCCTTGATCTCAAGGTTGGTACTATTGAGAGGTGGTGGAAACTTCAAGAGGTGGGGCCTAGTGAGAGGTCTTTAGGTCACTGTGGGTGTGCCCTCAAAGGGAATAGTAGTACCCCAACTTTTTTCTCTTTCTCTGTCTTCCTGGCCACAAAGTGAGCAATCTTTCTCTGCCAAGTGCTCCTGGCATGAAATGCTGCTTTACCACAGGTCTACAAGCAATGGAGTCAACATAAGCCTTTTCCTTTTATGATTTAGTTATCACAGTTACTTGTTATAGTAACAGAAAGCTGGATAACACAGATAACTACACCAGCTTACTAAAGTACTCCTACATGCTTGACCTCTGCCCCCCTAATATTCCATATCCCACTGAAATCAAGGAACTCATTTCAACTATAGCACTTCTTCCAAGTATTCTTACTCTATGGAAAAATATTCCAGTGATTTTCAATGATGGAGGAGCACCTTTCCCCAAGCTTTGTTTTGGTGCATTCTAGTTTTACATAATAATGGGATTCATTGTGATATATTCATATATACACAATGAACAATTTGGTCTGTTTTATTCCATTATACAGCCCCTTTCCCTCTTCTCCACTCTCTTCAATTCCCCTTCCTCTACACTACTGATCTCTATTCTATTTTCATGAGATCCCTCTTCTTTTCATTTTTCCTCTCTAGTTTCCAGATATGAGAGAAAATGTATGACACTGACTTTCTGGGTTTGGCTAATCTCACTTAGCACAATGTCTCCAGTTTCATTCATTTTCCTGCAAATGACATGATTCCATTCTTCTTTATGCCTGAACAAAACTCCATTGTGTGTATATACCACATTTTCTTTATCTGGTCATCTGTTGATGGATACAGAGTTTGGTTTCATAGTTTGGCCATTGTGCTGCTATAAATATCAGTACACATGTATCAAAAATCATTTCATGAATTTGCATATCTTCTTTGCACAGGAACCATGCTAATCTTCTCTATATTGTTCCAATTTTACTATCTGTGCTGTCAAAATAAGCACTCAAAGCTGATGAACAAAGTGCTGGTTTTTCAGTAAACAGAATGCGAGTATGGATGAACAAGAGGGATGGAAAATAATTTTAGATAGAGCTGAACTTATTGAGAGAAGTGAACTTAATAAAGATCCTGGATTCAGCAAATTAGCTAGAACAGCTGGAAGTGGTTCTCATTGTTGGTGCCGCTGATTGATTTTTTAAAATTCTATTAATTTGTAGCTTGAGCTACAGCAAGCTCAGATGCTAGAAAATATATGATATTATATCCTCTCCTTGGTTTCACACATACTTTAAATGTATCTTCTATAAATGCAAAGAAATCTTTAACTTTCTGTGTGACACTTTATTTCTTTATGAAAAATAATTCTGAAGCCAACATGGTAAAATGTTAATAATTATTAAATCCCCCTATGTTTTCTGCATGTTTGAAATTTTTATGAGCTCTCCACCTACTTCCAGGTCCCAGTTGGAGGGCTTTTCTCCTAGCAGTAACAGAACATCAGTGTTCCTCATCCTGCCACCAAATACCTATGGTTGAGACAAAGCCCAGGAAAGCATAACTGAAAGATAGCAGCTCCCTTCTTCCTGATGGAGAGCACTGTTAACCATCAACACACACAACAGTATTACCAGGAGAACAGCAGAGAAATAAATGAGCAGAAAAATTAACCAAAGAAATAATGGCTGGAAACTTCCCAAATTTATTGAAAAACAATAACTGACTCATAGAACAGAAGCTTTGTCTTGGGCACAGAACTGTGATAACTGTTGCCTGGCTCTTGGATTGCACTCCAAGGGACACAAACTGAGAGAAGTGAGACAAACTGAGAGAACATAAGGCCACTTCCCATCTCTTCCACCAACCTTTCAGTTCCTTTAGCAGGAAGTCATGAAAGAGAAGCTTGCCACAGTTACACTCACAGCTCCTGAGTTCTGGTTCAGAGTTTGTCAGCGGAAGAATCAAACTCCAAAACAGTTGCTAATCTTTTCCTAAAGGAATTTACTTTATTTTCAACAGAACATGGATAAAGTCACCCCTAAGGGTACTCTCAAGAGCAGTGGGGCGGGGGCTGGGATCGTGGCTCAGCGGTAGAGCACTTGCCTTGCATGCGTGAGGCACTGGGTTCGATCCTCAGCACCACATAAAAATAAATAAATAAAATAAAAATATTGTGTCCATCTACAACTGAAAAAATATTTTTAAAAAAATAAATAAATAAAATAAAAAAAAGAGCAGTGGGGGTCATGGTAAAAGGCAAAGGAGCCAGATATATGAATTTAACAAAGATACAGCTAAGATTGTTGGCCAGGAGCTTTCAGGAGAGAATCAGGAATAAGACAATTGCAAGGAATGCTCCCACAGTCAGAATAAATATGAAGCAGTGACTTCACAAACTATTCTTTCAAAGAAGATAGAATTTGATTTGATTGTTTTTAGAGCATCTTATATGCCAGGAAACTGTTGAAAACATTAGAACAATCTGCTTACAAATAGTGACATTTAACATTTAGGCATGGTTAAAGAAAAAGAGGAAGTAAACCCAACCCAAACCACTACCATACCATGGTGACTATGGGACTATTCAGTTTCACCTATGTAATGAAAAATATCAGGAATTTAAATCTTGGTGGGAATAGGCATCACTACAATAATCTGGCCAGTCACTAAACCAATAAAAATAGACACCATAGAGGCAGGGAGACTAGTACCAAATTGCTGTAGTATGTTATGAAAATTTTCCAATTTCTAACAAAATAAAAGTATGAGGTGTGAAAAGAGATTTGAAAGTATTCTTCACACACCAGGAAAAAAAATAGTAGTTAACAGAAATTACCCATAAGAGAACCAGATGTTAGGTTGATTAGAAAATGACTTCAAAATAACTATTATAAACACATTCACAAAAGCAAAAGAAACCAGTATTAAAGAGGCAAAGGAAAATCTGATGACAATATTGCATTCAATAGAGAATATAAAAAAGACAATATAAGAAAAAAGCAAACTGAATTCTGAATATCAAACATGGCATAACTGAAATTTAAACATTACTAGTGTGCTCATCATCAGATTGAAACTAGAAGAAAGGCTTAACAAACTTGAAGATATATTAATGAGACCTCACAAGCCAAGGATCAGAGTGAATTATTTTTTAATTAACAGAGCCTCTGGGATGTAGGATACCACTGAAGGCATCAATATACACATAATGGGATTACCAGGAGGAGAGGAGAGAGAGAAATTAACAGAAAATTTACTCAAAATAATGATATCTAGAAACAAATTAGATAACTCAAAGAATGAACAAATCCCTGGAAAGACACAAACTAACAAGATAAACTCAAGAAGAAGTAGGCAATCTGAGCCAAGTTATAATGAGTGAAAGATTGAATTAGTAATAAAAAGATTACCCATAAAGAAAAGCCAAGCCCCAGATGGCTTCCCTGTTGTACTATATTAAACACTTAATAAATACCAATTTTTCATGAACTCTCCAAAAATAGAAGAAAAAGCACTTTTCATTTTCTGAAGCAATTATTTCTCTGATACCAAAAATAAACCAAAACATCAAAAGAAAGGGAGAAAGCCATAAATGTGGATGCAAAATCCCTTTAACAAAATGCTAACAGAAAAAAATGTAGCAACATAGAAAGAATTGTGCACCATGACCAAGCGGGACTTACTACAAAGATTCAAGGCTGGTTCGATATCTGAAAACCAACAAGACAATCACTGTAGAGCTAAAATTCTATTCTAAAGCACAAATTTCCCTAACCCCCTCATCTTAATCCCTAACCTATTTTGCATGCCTTTGCCAATGTATTGTCCACACAGCAAATATTGATCTGTCCTGTAACTTAATAGCATTTTTGCCCAAGTTGTTTTCTTTCTTCCATTATCCTTCTATTCTGCAACTGGCACAGCTTAGCTCTCTCTAAAAGTCAAATGTAAACACTCAAAATTCAGCAACCTATGATATATATATACACAACCAGTGCAACTCCACATCATGTACAACCACAAGAATGGGAAGTTATACTCCACATATGTAGGATATGTCAAAATACACTCTACTGTTATGTATATCTAAAAAGAACAAATAATTTTTTTTTAAATTCAGCAACCTAAAGTACTCCTTTCCATCTCTAAAGTTCTCCTTTTTCCCAGAGCAATCAGCACTTGCTCAGAATTTGTACTTGGTCAAAAGAATGTAAGAGAAAGATAATCTAATGATTTTTATAATAGTTATCATGCTTCATTTAGTTTCTAATAAAAATGACTATATACTTAGAATTGAGGCTGTCATTTGAAAATATTTGTTAAATGAATACTAAATGTAGAATTCCATACCAAACTCCCTGAAGAATCCAATATAGTGATGGAATATAAACTGGGAAGTAAAGGACTCAGTCTGACAGGTATCACTATGCGATGTAGTCACAGAGTTGTGATACTATTTGGACCAAGTCAAGTATTCTATCTTTCAATTCCCTCTTCTAAAAGGGAAGGATTGTCCATTTCAGGGATGACAATGGAGTTTCTCCTCAAGTGCCAAATCCAGTTGATTGGTAATTATTCCTTGAGTTCTGGGAAGAAGTATGAGGCCCAGTGCAAGTTCAGTGATAAGCATCCTGTGTTCAATTTGTGTTGTGTGTCATGATAATAAGTTAGAGAAGTTTTTGAAAAAGTATGTAAGCTATTTGCCATCTCTAAACTACATAGATATAAGGACTACTCAATCTTTTTAATTAAAAAAACTCTGATTCATCATGTTCTCCATTATAACAATCCCTATTATGATAATAAAATTATAAGTATTTGCTTTCCTTTATTTTCCTTTAATTGTTGGTTTTTTAGGGCATGACACTTTTGCAAATGATCAAGAGCATGTAGAATATTATTTTAATAACATATTCAGTATTTAATTTAAAGCACCTATTGACTTTAATTATCCAAGGGAACAAAAAATTAAGGTCAAGGTCATAAGTGTTGAATGATGAGCCCAGGGGATATGAATGCTCATTTTCCAAATTCAAATTATCATTTTATGTCTCACCTTAAAGTTATCAAATTTCTTTATTGTTTCCTGTGTTTCTAGGATAATACTTTATTTAGAGTTCATGTTTATAAACAAAAATTTGGCTATTAATATCAACTGTAACTTTTATGATTTTATGTTTTTAATGTAACATATTCTTTAATTTGGTTACCAAAATACCAAATAGTTTTTCATCAAATCAAGCTGAAAAATTTAGTCTATTTTGATATTGCAGACATCAATATTTGGCCAAACATGATCCCCCTAGGATTGTGAGTCCCCTGAGGTCTGATGGATTATCCAAGGTACACTGGTTGAGCAAGCTGTTAGTAATTTCTTATGTTTCCAAGTCAGATGGTATTATTCTTTTTAAAATTAGCTTATCCCATTGTTCTTCTAGAATAGGATAAGCATTATATTATTTTTGGTTGTCTATTAAAATGATAACAATGCATTTTTCATGTTTTAATGGGAAAGGATATATCCATACATTTTTGCCAGTGATATGTGAATTATTTATGGACTCTAATGGAAGAAATTAATTTAAAATATTTATTTTACATGAAAACTCAGATTTGACAAAACTGAGGAATCCAACAATCAAATATTCTCTATTTTTAGTGTATATTGCCCTAGTTCTCTTCAATTTTTGCTTCCTTGGCTCTTCGATTAATGATTTATAAACATATTATTTACATGCCATCACTGCAACTCTGATTCAAATGACCATGAACAGAGGTCTCATTTTGCTTACTACACCAAAAAACAAGTCATAACTCAAAAATAAACTTCTCTCAATTCTTCTGATAAGCACAAGAATCAAACAAGCCTATTCCATAGTCTTTTCCAAATTGGTTCAAATTATTTAATTTAAAATACACAATGAATAAGCTGGGTGTGGTGGCACACATCTGTTATCCTGCCCAGGAGGCTGAGGCAGGAGGATCACAAGTTCAAGACCAATCTCAGCAACTTAGCAAGACCCTGCCTCAAATAAAAAATTTTAAAAAGGGCTGGGGTTGTGGCTTAGTGATTAAGCACCCCTGAGTTTAATCCCTGATACTAAAACTATATATTAAAAATATATATATAACAGTTTCTTCAAGATTGTGGAATAGAGGAGGTTGTATTCCTGGCTGCTCTGTGGCATGAAACCAAAAAAGCAGACAGGCAGCTTCTACACAAGGTAAGTGAACAAAAAAAAGGGCAGGGGGAAATTACTGGAATTTAAAACTGGGCATTCAAAGCAAACTGGCAACACAGGAGGTAGGATATAATAAAATAATGAAAAAATATCTAGTGGCACCGCCCCTGCCACAGCCAGGCTGGAAGCACCAGCTAGAACAGTTCCTCTGTGAGCATAGTAGAGGGATAAGGAAAGTAAAGGAACTCACATTTGGAGGAGGCCTGAGGCATGGGAGCATTTAGAAACCAAGGACATTGCCCAACAAACCTGAAAGACACGCTGCACAATATCTCTGGGTAGGGAAAGAAGCCACCATCTCTCCAGGCGGTGTGTGGAGGACAAAGGAAGGAACCATTTTGCAGCTGTGGTGTGGAGACTGGCAGCTAAGGAAGCTAATTCCTGGCAAACTTGAGTTTGGCCCAAAATACAGGCCTAGTAAACACATGCTACATGACATGGAGTATACTTAAGTGACCAGGAGAAAATCAGACATGAAGAGAAATTTACACAGGGGACAACTGGTCACAGAAACCCACCCAACTCTACCCTCCCCCTCCAATCTGACTGCTTTCAGGACCTGCTAAAGAGATGCTTCTGGCTGAGAACACAGAAGGGCGTGGGCAGGAGAGATGGTTTGGAGACTGAAACCAAGACCAAGAAATATATGGTCTGCAGGTGACATAGGGGACTAAGAATTGGCTCCCCCACCACACAAGTGGAACCCAGGGGAGATCCCTGGGGTAAAGTATTCCAGTGTGGACTGCAAGTGCTGGGTGCTGGAGGTGTGCTGATTCTAAATCTCCAGACCAATTAACATTCTGGAGCCCACCTAAGCCTAAATCCTGCCTCCAGGAACTCCACCTATGATATTACCTCTCTCACTCTAGCAATCCAGAGGGCAGAGCATCACATTCCACCTAAAACTGCTGAGAAGAAGAACTGAAAATATTTTGAAAAGAATTTTTTCTTTTTCTTCATTCTTTCTCTCTGTGACCTTGATGGTACTTGGATTTATACATTTCCATATGTGTATTTTTCTCATTTGTAGCATTTTTTAAAGCCTTTTTATTTTTTTAATATATATTTTTATTATAATTGAGTTTACATGATAGCAGAATACATTTTGATTCATTGTACATAAATGGAGCACAACTTTTCATTTCTACACAATATCAAGCTATACCACATGTGCAGTCATACATGAACCTAGGGCATTGTTGTCTATCACATTCTACCATCTTTCCTACACACATGTCCCATCACTTCCCTCCTCTCACCTAAAGTTTCTCCATTCTTCTCATGCCCCCTCCCACATTATGGATCACATCCACTTATCAGAGAGAACATTCAGCTTTTGGGTTTTTGGGATTGGCTTACTTCACTTAGTATGATATTCTCCAACTCCATCCATTTACCTACAAATGCCATAATTTTATTCTCTTTTAAGGCTGAGTAATATTCCACTGTGTATATGTATATATATATATATATATATATATATATATATATATATATATATATATATATATATCACAGTTTATCCATTCATCTATTGAAGGGCACCTAGGTTGCTTCCACAGTTTATCTATTGTGAATTGTGCTGCTATATATATATTGAAGTGGCTACATTACTGTAGTATGCTGTTTTTAAGTCCTTTGGGTATAGACAAAAGAGTGGGATGGCTGGGTCAAATGGTGGTTCTATTCCAAGTTTTCTAAGGAATCTCCATACTGATTTCCAGATTGGCTGTACCAATCTGTAGTCTCACAAGCAATGTAGGAGTGTGCCTTTTCCTCCACATCCTCACCAATGCTTGTTGATTTTGTATTCTTGATAACTGTCATTTTGACTGTCATGAGATGAAATCTTAGAGTAGTTTTGATTTGCATTTCTCTAATGACTAGAGATATTGAACATTTTTTCATATATTTGTTGATTGATTGTATTTCTTCTTCTGAGAAGTTTCTGTTCAGCTCCTTGTCCCATTTATTCATTGGGTTGTTTTTTTTTTTTTTTTTGGTGTTAAGTTTTTTGAATTCTTTATATATCCTACAGATCAGTATTCTATCTGATATGCATGTGGCAAAAATTTGTTCCCAGAATGTAGGCTCTCTGTTCAACTAATTGATTGTTTCTTTTGCTGAGAAGCTTTTTAATTTGAATCCATCCCATTTAGTGATTCTTGCTTTTATTTCTTGTGTTAAAGCCAGTTATTTTTTATGAATTAGTTTTAGTGAACTAGGATGCTTGATTAGTATATTTTAGTTTTGTTTTATATTCTTTTATTTTTAGTTTTAATTTTTTAAAAAATTTTTACTTTATATATATTTTCCTCTACCTGTTTCCCTTGATTCTCTCTTCCACTAGCAGCCAATCTCTATTGTTCTCTTTCACTCTTTCTTTAATTTTTTACTTCTATCTTCTATCTTTCTCCCTTTTTTATCATTACATTCTATATCACTTCTTTCTTTTCCTAACATTTGAAATTGTAAACCCTTTTGCAAACTTGCTGTATTTAATGTAGGCAATAATTGATCATATCATTTCTATTTATTATGATAATTAACATTGTAGATATCATAGTAGGAACTATTTGGTTTATGCTGTATATTGTTTGCATTGGTTGTTCTTATTATTTTTCTTCCCCTAAACAGTGAAGTACTGGAAAACTGCAGGGACACTGTAAGTCCACAGGGTAGAAACTCTACTGCCTCAGATCCATACTGTTAGATGGGTAACACACAAACAACATGAAAAAGTAAGGGAACAAATCACCCCAAACAAACCAAGAGACTCCAATAACAGAATCCATCAACTCCAGAGTGGAAGAAATGTCAGAGAAGGCATTTACAACGTACATAGTTAAACTGATTGGCAAAGTAAAGAATAGTAAAAGGAATGAAATCAGAGAGAAAATACAGAAAGTGAAAGATCACTTCAATACAAAGGCAGATATTCTGGGGGGGGGGGGAAACAAGCAGAAATCCTTGAAATGAGGAAAACAATAAACCAAATTTAAAATTCAATAGAAAGCATCACCAACAGAGTAGACCACTTGGAAGACAGAACCTCAGACAATGAAGACAAAATATATAATCTTGAAATAGAGAAGATGTTAAGAAAGCATGAACAGAACTTCCAGGAATTAGGGGATAACATGTAAAGACCAAATTTAAGGTTTATTAGGATAGATGAAGATGGAGAGATACAAATCAAAGGAATCCACAATCTTTTCAATGAAATAATATCAGAAAATTTTCCAATTCAAAAGAATGAAATAGAAAACCAAATAAAAGAGGTCCCCAAATGTACAAAATTACAATAGACCCACATCAATGCACTTTATAATGAGAATGACTAGCATACAGAATAAGGATAGAATTTTAAAGGCTGCAAGAGAAAAATATCATGTATAGCAGGAAACCAATATGGATCTCAGCTGATTACTCAACCCAGACCCTCAGAGCTAGGAGGTCCTGGAATAACATATATCAAGCTCTGAAGGTGCTAATCAAGAATCCTATATCCAGCAAAATTAAGCTTCAGATTTGAAGATGGAATAAAAACCTTCCATTATAAAGAAAAATTAAAAGAATTTGCAGCTAGAAATCCTACAGCCTGTACTACAGAATGTTCAACAAAATATTTCATGAAGATGAAATTTTTAAAAAATGACAACAAGTGAAGGGAGGAACTACACTAAAGGAATAGTCGATCGAGGGAGAAAATAATTCAAATTAAAAACTATAAACAAACCAAAATAACAAGGAACACAAATCATATCTCAATTATCACCTTGAACATAATGGCCTAAACTCATCAATGAAAAGACATGGACTGGCAGATTGAATTGAAAAATAATACCCAACAATATGCCATCTCCAAGAGAATCACGTCATAAGCAGATATCCACAGACTGAACGTTAAACAATAAGAAAAAACATATCACTTGCATAGGTTATGTAAACAAGCAGAGGTTTCTATCCTTATATCAGATAAAATGGACTTCAATACAAAGTTAATCAGAAGGGACAAAGAAGGACATTTCATACTGCTTAAGGCAATTATATACATTAACAAGACATAATAATTGTAAATACTTATGCCCCAAATAATGGAGCATCTACCTACCTCAAACAAACCCTTTTCAGTTTCAAAAATCAAATAGACAACAATACAATAAAACTGGGTGACTTTAACACATCTCTCTCACTATTGGATAGATCTTCAAAACAAAAACTAAATAACGAAACTACAGAACTAAATAATACAATCAATAATTTAGACTTAACAGACATATATAGAATATTTCAACCATTGATGAGCAAATACACTTTCTTCTCAACAGCACATGGATCCTTCTCTAAAATAAACCATGTGTTATGCCACAAAGCAACTCTTAGCAAATACAAAAAAAATAGAGATAATATCCTGCATTCTATCAAAACATAATGGAATGAAATTAGAAATCAATGATAGAATAAAAAATAAAAGCTACTCTAATACCTGGAGACTAAATAATATACCATTAAATGATGAATGAATAGCAGAAAAAATCAGAGATGAAATAGTCTATTTAGAGGTAAAAGAAAGTAGAGATAAAATATGTCAAAATTTCTGAGACACTATGAAGGTAGTAGTAAGAGGAAAGTTAATTGCATTGAGCTCATTCATTAGAAGAATAGAAAGGCAACAAATACAAAAAACTATTACATCTCACAGCACAAGAAAAAGAAGAACAAACCAAAACAAATGCAATAGAAGACAGGAAAGAATTAAAATCAGAACTGAAATCAATGAAATTTAAAAAAAGACAATTCGAAAAATTGACAAAACAAGTTTATTCTTTAAAAGAATAAATAAAATTGATAAATCCTTAGCCATGCTAATAAAGAGAGTGAAAAAACTCAAATTACTAAAATTTATGATGAAAAAGAAAATATTATGATGGACATTATTGAAAAATAGAAGATAATCAAACTATTTTGAAAATTTATACTCCAATAAAATAGAAAATCTTGAACATATCAACAAATTTCTAGAGACATATGATCTACCCAAACTGAATTAGGAGGACTCAACAATTTAAACACATCAATTTCAAGCAATGAAATAGAAGATGCCATCAAAAGCCTAACAACTAAGAAAAGTCTAGGACCAGATGGATTCTCAGCCACGTTCTACAGAACCTTCAAAACAGAATTAGCACCAATACTTCTCAAATCATTCCATGAAATAGAAAAGCAGGGAACCCTTCCAAACTCATTCTATGAAGCTAATATCACCCTAGTACCAAAATCAAAGAAAGATACATCAAGGGAAGAAAACTTCAGATCAATATCCCTGATGAACATAGATGCAAAAATTCTCAATAAAATCTGGCAAGTCACATACAAATACATATGAAAAATTAGTGCATCATGATCAAGTGGGATTCATCCCAGGGATGCAAGGTTGATTCAACATACAGAAGTTAATAAGCCTAATTCATCACATCAATAGATTGAAAGACAAAAATCAGATGATCATTTCAATAGAAGCAGAAAAAGCATTTGACAAAATACAGCACCCTTTCAGGTTCAAAACACTAGAAAAACTAGAGATAGTAGGAATATACTTCAACATTGTGAAAGCTATATATGCTAAACCCAAGTCCAACATCATTGTAAATGGAGAAAAATTCAAAGCATTCCCTCTAAGAACTGGAACAAGAAAAGGATGCCTTCTTTCACTACTTTTATTCAACATTGTCCTTGAAACTCTAGCCAGAGCAATTAGACAGAAGAAAGAAATTAAAGTGATACAAACAGGGAAAGAAAAACTCAAACTATCACTATTTTCTGATGATAACATATTATATTTAGAAATTGTAAAAAAAAAATCCACAAGAAAACTTCTAGAACTAATCAATTAATTCAGCAAAGTAACAAGGTATAAAATTAGCACTCATAAATCAAATGTAATCCTATACATCAGTGATGAATCCTCTGAAAGAGAAATTAGGAAAACTACCCCATTCACAATAGCCTAAAAACAATAAAATATTTGGGAATCAATCTGACAAGAGAGGTGAAAGACCTCTACATTGAAAACTACCGAACACTAAAGAAAGAAATTGAAGAAAACCTTAGAAGATGGAAAGATTTCCCATGCTCTTGGATAGTCAGAATTAACATTGTCAAAATGCCATACTACCAAAACTGTTATGTAGACTTAATGCAATTACTATTAAAATCCCAATGACATTCTTCATAGACATAGAAAAGGCAATCATGAAATTCATTTAGAAAAATAAGAGACCCAGAATAGCCAAAGCAATACTTAGCAAGAAAACTGAAGCAGGACACATCACATCAGACCTTAAATTATACTACAGAACTACAGTAACAAAAATGGCATGGTATTGGCACCATAACAGACATGAAGACCAATGGCACAGAATAGAAGACACAGAGACAAATCCACATAAATACAGTTATCTCAGACTAGACAAAGTCACTATAAACACACAGTGAAGAAAAGAGAGCCTCTTCAACATATGGTGCTGAGAAAACTGGAAATCCATACGCAGCAAAATGAAACTAAACCCCTATCTCTTACCATGCACAAAACAACTCAAAGTGGATCAAAGACTCTATCACTAGAATAGAGTCCCTGTGCCTAATAGAAGAAAAATTAGGTCCAAATCTTCATCATGTCAGCTTAGGACCTGACTTCCTTAACAAGACTCCTAAAGCATAAGGCTGAGGCAGGAGGATCTTGAGTTCAAAGCCAGCCTCAGCAAGAGAGAGGCACTAAGCAACTCAGTGGGACCCTGTATCTAAATAAAATACAAAAATAGGGCTGGGGATGTGGCTCAGTGGTTGAGTGCCCCTGATTTCAATCCCCAGTATCCAACCCCCCAAAAAAGAATCCATAAATGAGATGGAATCAAACTAAAAATCTTCTTCACAGCAAAGGAAACAATCAATAACATGAAGGGAGAGCCTACCAAATGGGTGAAAATCTTTACCACACACACCTCAGATAGAGCATTAATCTCCAGGATATATAAAGAACTCAAAAAACTTAACACCAAAAAAACAATTAACCCAATCAATAAATGGGCTAAAGAAATGAACAGACACTTCAAAGAAGAAACACAATTGATCAACAAATATACAAAAAAATGTTCAACATCTCTAGCAGTTAGAGAAATGCAAATCAAAACTAAGGTTTCATCTCACTCTAGTCAGAATGGCAATCAAGAATACAAGCAATAAGAAGTGTTGGCAAGAATGTAGGGGGAAAGGTACACGCATACATTGCTGGTGGGACTGCAAATTTGTGCAACCACTATGGAAAGCAGTATGGAGATTCCTCAGAAAACTTGGAATGGAATTGCCATATGACCCAGTTATCCCACTCCTTAGCATATACCCAAAGGACTTAAAATTAGCATACTACTGTGGACACAGCCACATCAATGTTCATAGCAGCTCAATTCACAATAGCTAAACTATGGAACCAACCTAGGTGCCCTTCAACAGATGAATGGACAAGGAAATTATGGCATATACACACAATGGAATATTACTCAGCCTTAAAGAAGAAGGAAATTAGGGCATTTGCCAGTAAATGGATGGGACTGGAGACTATCATGCTAAGTGAAATAAGCCAATCCCAAAGAACCAAAGGCCAAATGTTTTCTCTTGACATGTGTATTCACAATAGAGGCAGGGGACGAATAGAGGTACTTTGGATTAGACAGAGGGTAGTGAAGAGAAGGGAAGGCATATGGGTATAGGAAGGATAGTAGAATGAATCAGAGATTACTACCCTATATACATACATGATTACATGACTGGTGTAATTCTACATCATGTATAACCAAAAGAATGAGAAGTTATACTTCATTTGTGTATTACGTGTCAAAATATATTCTACTGGGCTGGGGATATAGCTCAGTTGGTAGAGTACTTGCCTCACGTGCACAAGGCCCTGGATTCAATCCCCAGCACCACAAAATAAATGCATTCTACTGTCATGTCTAGCTCATTAGAATGAATTAAAAAATTAATATATATATATGATAACTATAACCCTAAATAATAATGGAAAATTTCTGTTGTCAAAGTATAAAAGAAAACAGGATTTTATAAATCATGTTTTGCTAAGGAGCTGAAGATTTATTTTATACCAATTTTGCAACATCATAAAAAGTAAGAGGATTACTCAGTGAGGTCATTGATTTTGTGTTTTTATAGCATTGGTTCCTGTTTCCAAGATGTCCAACATTTGTACCAGCAGACAGTTGGAAGATGTCTCATTCAGCAAAGGGACAATATCTGCATCATGGACTGAACAATGAAGGAACAAGGGAATCAACAAGCCAGGCAGGGATTAACATTTTAAAATAACTGCAAATTACCTATAACAAAACACTGCATTTGAAAACTAAAACACACTTATGCTAACATACTTGCCCAATTTTTCTTGAATTGTGAAATGTTTAAATTTGTAATATCTTAGTTAAGAAATATCAAGTGGGGCTGGGGCTGTAGCTCAGTGGTAGAGCGCTTGCCTAGCATGCGTGAGGCACTGGGTTCAATCCTCAGCACCACATATAAATAATAAATGAATAAAATAAAGATCCATCAACAACTAAAAAATTTTAAAAATAAGTATCAAGTACATAGCCACTGGTGACTGAACCTTCACCCTTCATTCAATATGAACTTGGAAGAAGTTTCTGAGCATCTCACACCTTTTTGGGATAGGCAGATGGGTAAAGTGATTATTTCAGTCCTGGCTGGGGTAGCAAATGATATGTAAATCAAATTGAGAACCTCAGGACTATTTTCAAGGCCAATGATACTGAGTTGGGATTTGATGGCAAAATTCACATTAATTGGAAAACAGGTGGTGGCAAGTCATTCCATGTGGAGGGAAGAGCATGTGGGAAGTTATGAGAGACACCATAGGGCAAGACCCTCTTCAGTCCTACTAGTGGTTCAGCATATCTAATGAGGCAAGAGTAGGAACTGGGGGTTATGTAGTAAAGAAGCTTGCATGCTACAATGACCACCAACTTAAATCCTGAAAATAGTGAAAAGTTACTGGACCATATACAAGCAGAATGTCATGTTCAGGCTTGTAGTTTGCAAATATCCCTCTGGTAGCAATCAAATGATGGGAAAGAGGAAGGATCAGAAACAAGAAATAGAAATTAATTAGAAAGCAATTGCAACAATGTAGATTAGAATAAAATGAGGGACTGCTCTAGTTTGAATATGGTTTAAGTGTATGCCCTAAAGATTTATGGGTTGAAAGCCTGGTCTTCAGCATGTTATGAGGTGGCCAGACCTTTAAAAGGTATAATCTAGTAGTTGTTGTTAAATTACTGGGGATATGGGTGCTGCTCTCAAGGGATTAACATAGTTCCTGTGGGACTCTCTGTGCCTTCCTTTCTCATCATGTGATCTTCCCTCTCACAGGTATTCCTGCCATCTACCAGGAGGTCTTCACCAGAGCTACACCAATGCCAATGCCATGCCCAAACCAAGGCATGGCACTAACATTAGTTCAACTCTAGTAAGGACCTGTTGAACTTCTAGAACTATGAGTTAAATAAACCAATTTTCCTTTTTTTATTTTTGGTACCAGGGATTAAACTCAGGGGTACTTGACCACAGAGCCACATCCCCAGCCCTATTTTGTGGTTTTTTTTTGTTTTGTTTTGTTTTGTTTATGTAGAGACAGGGTCTCACTGAGTTGCTTAGTGCCTCGCCATTGCTGAGGCTGGCTTTCAACTCGCGATTCTCCTGTCTCAGCCTCCCTAAGTGCTGGGATTACAGGCTTGTGCCACCGCACCCCGCTAATAAACCAATTTTCTATATAAAGTCTCCAGCCTCAAGTAGTTTGTTATAGTAACAGAAAACAGATTAATATAGGGCCTAAACTAAGACAGTGGCATTAAAATAAAGATGGAGAGTAGGAAAGCCTTTTATAACTGTCTACTTTTTTCCACACTTACCAATGCAACATAGACTAAGTCTGTGGGTCCCTGACTTAAGACTACTACAGCAGCTTCCTATCACATTTCACAGATTCGACTTCTTACCCTTTCAAACCATCCTCTTCACAAGATTTATCTTTCTCAAACCTGTTTCTTTTCTTTTTTCTTTATCCCATGCATTTTATTTTATTTTTATTTGTAGTGGTGTTTTGTGCTTATACAAAATAATAGAATTTGTTGTGACATATTTGTACATGCACATAACATAATTTACTCAATTTCATTTCCCCAGTACCTCCTTTGCCCTCCTTAAAACTTTGAAAGATGGCCAGGTTTGGTGTGCACGCCTATAATCCCAGCAGCTTGGGAGGCTGAAGCAGGAAGATCGTGAGTTCAAAGCCAGCTTCAGCAATTTAGCAAGACCTAAGCAACTCAGCAAGACCCTTCCTCTAAATAAAATATTTAAAAAGTGCTGGTGATGTGGCTCAGTGTTTAAGTGGCCCCCAGGTTCAATCCCTTGTACCAAAAAAAAAGAAAAAAACACAACCTTGGAAAGATATCACTTAAGAGAAAATTTCTGACAGCACAGTACATTAGGTCTTGATCTGCCCCATCAGTTTCAGTTCCTTCTACCTCTTATATCTTGCCACACTGTTCATACTATGCTATAGCCACCAAGAAACTATTTGCTATTACTCAAACATGGAGTAATAATTTATGTCTACATGGCATTTCTATTTCTTCTATATGGATTTACTTTAATCGCGTTCCTCTTTTGATATTCTACTTATACTTCAAGGGCCAAATCACAACACTACTGCTCCATAGGTCCTCCATATCTCCCATAGTTTATACTGGCACCATATTCTCTGTGGCTATAATATGTTTTTATCATACTTACTATAGAGAGACTGTCAAATCACAGTTGTATGTCTGTTATTTCATTGGATTTACAAATTTTGGGGGGCAGAGATGATATCTATACTTGTCAGCTTCCTTGACAGAAACCTACAAAACTCCAAAGTCCAGGGACAACTAGATCCAAGTGCTCAAATAACAGTGACCAAGGTCTTGCTCATTTTTCTTCATCTCAATGCTGTATTTGCCTTTGTGGATTTTTCACATTCTCTTTGGAATATGTGCTTCTCTTCCTTACGGCAGCAAAAGATGGCCAATGATAGCTTCTACTTCTATCATCTAAGTTAACTATGCTAGTCAGCTTTTTGTCACTGTAATCAAATAATAAAAATAATTTACTTATAAAGAGAAAACTTTTATTTTGGTTCCTGGTCTTAGAGATTCCAGTCCATAATCAGGCAGACCTATTGTTTTTGGGCCTCTCATGAGGCTTCAGATGGCAAAGGTGGTAAGCACATAGTACAGCAAAACTTCTCACTACATGACCAGGAAGCGAAAGTGAGAGGGACATCCTCAGTGTACCATTATGGACCTTCAAGTGCCTCCCATTAGTACTGCCCTGGAAACCAAACCTTTAACACATGGGCCTTTGATATTAACCAAATCAACAGAAAGAGAAATTCTCCTTTTTAATGTCTATATATTAACCCCTGAAAAGTACTCCAAAAGTAGACTATAGGTCATATGCTCACCACTGGTCATTCACTATGTCTCCTGCAACCAAGCACTATGGTTACATTCCCTCCCATGTGCTTTCCCACTGCCCTGTTTTAAATTACATCTACAAATTTTTTGATATGCCTCCTCTCAAAAGGAAGGACTTAATCTCTTCCCCTTGGGTGGTACTGGATTTAGTGACTCACTTTAATGGATAGAATATGGCAAAATGATATTTATTGCTTCTGGTATGTGGTTATAAAAAGACTGTGACTCCTGTCCTGGGTACCTTCTCCCCATCCCTCAGATCACTCACTCGGGGAGAAAAGCTAGCTGCCATGTCGCATGGACTCAGGCATCTAGCATAGGGATGACAGATAAAATGTGTAACACCCAGTTAAACTTAAATTTTAGATAAACTATACATAATTTTTAGTATATGTATATACCAAATGTAATAGTTCAAGACTCTCCATGGGCATTTGAGACTGTGGATAATACCAAACCCTATAAACATTATGTTTTTTCCCTATACAAACATACATAAATGTAATGCCTTTTCCGAGTTAACTAAGCACTTATCATAAACTTCAATGGTAATTTGCAATTTGAAGGAGTGATAGCAAAACTAGAATTTATGTCTTACTTTATAATTTCACAGATATAAAATTTGATATTACCCCATATTTTAGTAACCTCAACATATGATTTTTCTTCTTTCCTCATTGAGAACTTTTACCTCTTTGTTTAAAGGAAGCATTTTACAACTTAAAGCATCTCCAAATTTCCAGAAAAACTGCTCTTGTGACTAGGGGTCATTATTAACTAAAATAGGGGTTACTTGAATACCAACCTACAATCTGATAACTGAGATGGCTAACTAGATGACTATGGCAGTTACCATATATAGTGAAGATACACTGGGAAAAGGATAATCCACATCCCAGGTGGGGTTGAGCAGGACATTACTAGACTGCATCATGCTACTCACACAAGTTAAAATTTATAAATTGCTATTTCTGGAATTTTTATTTAATATTATCTGGACCACAATTGACACAGGTAACTAAAACCACACAAAGTGAAACTGTAGGTAAGACTACTGTGTGTGTATGTGTGTACGTGTGTGTGTAGATCTCTCTCTTTATCTTTCTCTCTCTCTCTTTCTTTATATATATGGATCCAAATAAGGCAGAATAAATGGCCAAGGCTAAGCAATTTCACTTAATGCTATTCTTTCTTGCACCGATTCTGTGCATTTTCAGAAAATTTTGACATTCTTTTATCTATCTTCATTTTTGTCCACACCTCAGAGCTATTTTATGATGATCTCCTCAGGCTTTAAAAATATATATGTCACATTGTCACATTATGAAAATTCAGAATGAAATTTTCCCTGCAGAAAGGGTTTCTGAGATAAGCAGGTATAAGAAAGAAAGGTCAGAACATGTAGGAGTGAGGATAAGGGGAGTTATCTCAGCAAAATTATAGGATAGAAGACGAAGGGAGCCTTATGTACCCTGTATCAATGAGCAGGAAATTTGTTTCTGTATGTGGCATTAACAATGAGTCCATCCTGTACTCATCTATTCAAAATCAGATACAAACTTGAAAAACATTTCTCTCATTACAAGGCCCCTTTTGTTACAAACTATAAGATAATCAGTGAAAACTGTGTCAGATTGCCTGACTAGGCTGTGTTGATTGGACATGCTGGACTGGGCTAGGATTTAATTACATCTAAGTGACAATAACTTTCCTCATCCCAATTTGACTTAGTGTTTTCTGGTTTCTATTTATCTAGTGGAGAAAAAGAATATTCCCAAGCCAAAATTCACAAGATAGGCTGTCTGATAATGTGTTTGGATACTAGTTGGAATATTGGAAACTTCTTTAATTTCTCTAATGATTTTCTTTTATTTTTCTAGCTCATTGTCCTTTAATCTCTTTTACTAGATTTTGCTTTGTTTCCTCTATAGTTTTGATGCCCACTTGACTATTAATTAGTTTGACCCTGTTTGATAATGTGGCAAGTCCTAGGTAGTCTGGAGTAGTTGGTGACATCATAAATATAAGAGTCCAAATTGGTGAAATAATACTGGCAGAAAAAAATATATATGTGTGTGAGACTTCTAGAATATCAAACATTAGAGTCCTCACATCTTACATCTTTTCTCAAGAAATTAATGAAGTGAGGCATTTCTTCCCACAGCAGTCCCACATACACACACAAACACTTCTACATATTGCCCTTCTTCTCATCCTTTACATCTCAGGTTCTGAGAGAGATGCAAAACATGGGTGGTACATTAAACCTGACTTCAGAAGCCTACACACAAGCACACAAATATTCACAGTAAAAGGCACAGCAAGGAGAGGGTCCATTTAGAACAACAGAATTGGAAGTTTATTTTCATTTTAAAATACTAGAAATGCTTTCGTGACAAGTGTGGTACTTGAGGTAATATTGAAAGGTATCAATAGAGAGAGAGAGATCAATAGAGGAGGTTATTCCAGACACAGGGTAAAACACATGCAAAGAAAATGAGGAAGGAAAGATTAGTATACTCAGAAAAGTATAGAGGATGGGCTTTGGCTAAGGCACAAAGAGTGGGTGAGGAGAGAGTAGGAGGATCAGAGCCATTCAGTGGTGTTCAACAAATTCCCTGGAGGTGTCTGTGTTTCATCCTGTCAATCTCTGGGAGCTACTGCTTAGTATTTAAGCAAAGCAGTGATGTGAACTGTGCTTCAGAATTTGGTTCTTATTCTATGAAAAATAAAAATAAGAAGAGAGAGCCTCCAACCACTACCTCCCCAGTAAGAATTGCAAGAGTCCATGCAGGGCTTCACAGAATAATCACTTTTTAAAGTGCATTTGCCTGATTATCACGAATACAAGTAAAAATAAACATTTGCAAGGATGGGGGGGGGGGGCGGAGGTACACTCATACATTGCTGGTGAGATAGTAAATTGGTGCAAGCACTATGAAAAGCAGAATGGAGACTCCTCAGAAAACTTGGAATGGAACTTTCATTTGACCCAGTTATCCCACTCCTTGGTATATACCTAAAGGACTTAAAATTAGCATACTGTAGTGACACAGCCACATCAATGTACCTAGCAACTCAATTCACAATAGCTAAGCTATCAAATGAAACTAGATGCTCTTGGACATCTAGAATGGATAAACAAAATGTAGTACATATACAAAATGTAATATTACTGAATCATAAAGAAGAATGAAATTATAGCATTTGCTGGTAAATGGATGGAACTGGAGACTATCATGCTAAATGAAATAAGCCAAATCCATTAGTTCCAAGATGGCGGCCTAGACAGACATGACATTCCTAGTCTCTCCAGGACTGGGGTTTAAAGTAGTGGAAACATTGTTTCTCAGTGAGCTTTTAGAGGACACCCTATAGCTGCCTCCACCCAGGAACTCCACTCCCATGCCCACAGGGTCACCAGGCTCCTGCGTTTGCACAGGACCCTAGCCACACTCAAGCGCAAGACTCTAAAACATGCTCCTGCACAGGATCTCCGGCTCTAGTGCCCACACCCCTCAGAACCTCGGGTTGCCCACCCACGCAGGGCCTTTGTCATTGCTCCATGCAGGACCCCTGCCTCCCCGAGTAGGACCTCTGGCTGCTGCTCTTGTGTAGATCTCCATCTACAAGGGTAGAACCTCCCTGTTTGCCCATACCTGGGGACACAGGAGAGGATCTGGAGACAAACTTTTACTTCTGCACAGCACACCACAGAGCTGCATCTCTGAACACCTCTATTTTCTTCCTACTTACTGTTCTTCCCCAAATCTTTCTCTCTTTTCTACTAATAGCTAACTTCTTTTGAATTCCTCTTTCATGCTTTCTAGGATCTAATAACCACATCCTCACATCCTACCTCCCTAACATCTCATCGTACACCCCACCCCCAGTTCTCTCTAGCCCATCAGCAGAAACTGTAGGCCCTTGTAACAATCTATTGTTTATATAGTAGATGCTAATTGAACACATAATTTCAGTATTTTGTGACAAAGCCATAAAGGTATTTAGGAGCTATTAGGAGCTACTTGGTTTAAAATTATATAATGTTTGTATTGAGATCTGTTAATATTGGTCTCCCCATTAAAAGAGAGTATTGGAACCCAAAGGGAATCTATAAGCCTATAGGATAAAAAATGTAACACCTCGGATCTGCAGTGCTAGAAGGGAAGACACAAACAACATGAGAGAACAAGGGAAGAAAGGGACTCAAACAAACCAAGATACTACATTATTAGAATCCATGATCAGCACAGCAGAATAAATGTCAGAGAAGGAGTTCAAGATGTACATAATTAATTATCCAATACTCCTCAAATTATTCCATGAAATAAAAAAGAAGGAAATTCTTCCAAACTCATTCTGTGAGGCTAGTATCACCCTGATACCAAAACCAGACAAACACACATCAAAGAAAGAAAATTTCAGACCAATATCCCTGATGAATATAGATGCAAAAATTCTCAATAAAATTTTGGCAAATCGCATACAAAAGCATACTTAAAAAATAGTGCACCATGATCAAGTGGGGTTTATTCCAGGGATGCAAGGTTGATTCAACATACGGAAATCAATAAACGTAATACATCACATCAATAGACTTAAAGATAAGAATCATATGATTTCATCAGTTGATGCAGAGAAAGCATTTGACAAAATATAGCACCATTTTATGTTTAAAACACTAGAAAAACTAGGGATAGTAGGAACATACCTCAACATAGTTAAAGAAATCTATGTTAAGCCCAAGGCCAACATCATCCTAAATGGAGAAAAATTGGAAGCATTCCTTCTAATAAAACAGGGATGCCCTCTTTTATCACTTTCATTCAACATAGTCCTTGAACCTCTAGCCAGAGCAATTAGACAAACGAAAGAAATTAAAAGGATACAAATTGGAAAATAAGAACTCAAACTATCATTATTTGCAGACAACATGATATTATACTTGGAGGATCCAAAAATTTCCACCAGAAAACTTCTAGAATTAACAAATGAATTCAGTAAAATTGCAGGATATAAAAATCAATACCCATAAATCAAATGCATTTCTATACATCAGCAATGAGTCCTCTGAAAAAGAAATCAGGAAAACTACTCCATTCACAATAGCCTCAAAAATAATAAAATACTTGGGAATCAATCTAACAACAGCAGTGAAAGACCTCTACAATGAAAACTACAGGACACTAAAGAAAGAAACTGAAGAAGATTTTAGAAGATGGAAAGATCTCCCATGCTCTTCGATAGGCAGAATCAATATTATTAAAATGGCCATACTACCCAAAGCACTACACAGATTCAATGCAATCCCAATTAAAATCCCTTATAGAAATTAACATTTCTTATACAAATAGAAAAGGCAATCAAGAAACTTATTTGGAAATATAAGAGACCCAGAATAGCCAAAGCAATCCTTAGTAAGAGGAGTGAAGCAGGAGGCATCACAATATCAGACCTTAAACTATACTACAAAGCTATAGTAACAAAACAACATGTTATTGGTGCCAAAATAGACATGTAGGACAATGGTACAGAATAGAAGACACAAAGACTAACCCACATAAGTACAGTTCTCTCATACTAGACAAAGATGCCAAATACATACACTGGAGAAAAGATAGTCTCTTCAACAAATTGTGCTAGGAAAACTGGAAATCCATATGCAGCAAAATGAAACTAAACTCCTATCTCTCACCATGCACAAAACTCAACTCAAAGTGGATCAAAGACCTAGGAATTAGACCAAAGACCCTAAGCCTAATTGAGGAGAAAGTAGACCCAAATATTTATCACATTGGATTAGGCCCCGACTTCCTTAACAAAACTCCTAAAGCGCAAGAAAAAAAAGCAAAAGTCAATAAATGGCATGGATTCAAACTAAAAAGCTTTTTCTCAGCAAAAGAAACAATCAAGAGGTGAACAGAGAGCCTAATTCTGGGAGCAAATTTTTGCCACACACACATCAGATAGAGCACTGATCTCCAGGATATATAAAGAACTCAAAAAACTTAACATCAAAAAAACCAACACAGTCAATAAATGGGCTAAGGAGCTGAACAGAAACTTCTCAGAAAAAGATATAAATTAATAAACAAATATATGAAAAAATGTTCAACATCTCTAGCAATTAGAGAAATGCAAATCAAAACTACTCTACGATTTTATCTCACCCCAGTCAGAATGGCAGTTATCCAAAATACAAGCAACAATAAGTACTGGTGAGGATGTGGTGAAAAAGGCACACTCAAACATTGCTGGTGGGACTGCAAATTGGTGCAACCAATCTGGAAAGCAGTATGGCGATCCCTTAGAAAACTAGGAATGGAACCACCATTTGACCCAGCTATCCCACTCCTCGGCCTATACCCTAAAGACTTAAAAACAGCATACTACAGTAATGCAGCCACTACAATGTTTATAGCAGCTCAATTCATAATTGCTAAACTTTGGAAGCAAACTAGATGCCCTTCAATAGATGAATGGTGTATATACACAATGGAATATTACTAAGCAATAAAAGAGAATAAAATTATGGCATTTGCAGAGAATAAAATTATGGCATAAAATATGGATGGAACTGGAGAACATCATGCTAAGTGAAATAAGCCAATCCCCCAACAACAAAGGCCAAATGTTCTGATTAGTGGATGCTGATACATAAGGGGGGTGGGGGTGGGGAGCATGGGAGAAATGGAGGAATTCTGGATGGGGCAGGGAGAGGCGGGGGAGGAGAGGGGAAATGGGAGTAGCAAAAATGGTAGAATGAGATGGACATCACTACCCTAGGTACATGTATAAACACGAATTGTGTGACTCTATCTTGTTTGCAACCAGAGAGATGCAAAATTGAGTTCTATATATGTCCTATGACTTGAAGTGTATTTTAAAAAATAAATAAATTGATGATAAAAAAGAAAGAAAGAAGTCAATCCCAAAAAACCAAATGCTGAATGTTCTCTCTGAATGCAGATGCTGACTCACAATAAACCAGAGATAGAGGGGTTCACTGGATTGGACAGGGGGAATAGAGGGAAAGGGAGGGGGGATGGGAATGGGGAAAGACAGTAGAATGAGTCAGACATAACTCTCCTATGTTCATATATGAATACATGAACAGTGTCACTCTCCATCATGTACAACCACAAGAATGGGAACTTACACTCCATGTATGTATGATATATTAAAATACATTCTACTGCCATGTATAACTAAAAAGAACAAATTTTTTTAAAAAGTGCATTTAAGGATAGTAGAATGAAACAGATATTATTACCTTATGTGTATATATATGACTGCGTGACCAATGTGATTCTACAACATGTACAATCAGGGTCCCTATTTGCAGCTTGGAAATAATATAGTAGTACCTACTTCATGTGTTTGAAGTTTAAATGATACAATGTACCTGCTGCATGATAAGCTTTCAATACATATTCACTTTATAGTTAACATAATTATTGTTTTACAGTAATGAAAATGAGACTGAGAAAAGGTAAGCAATTCGCCAAGATAACTGAGCTAGGAAGCACAGGAGTTAAATTCAACCACAAGCCATTGGCATAATCTTTCTGTGGTATAAAGTAGATCATGCTACTAGAGGAAGATTAGGCAAATTAGAGGTCTGAAAAATGGCAAATTGATTAAATAAATTGTGTACATCCTTGTCATGACACATTCTACAAACCAATTATAGTGATGTAAAAGAATTGTTTTTTTCTCTAACCTGGAATAATAATCCAACTCTGTTAATTTTTTTTGTACTTTGTCATCCCTTTTATTAAGAAGGAACCTATATGGTATTTCTAAACTATAAACAATGAAGAGCTGAAATGTCAAAGGAATTACATTAGAGATCATTTATAGACAATAACTCTTACTTTGTCTTTTTGACTTCATAATATTTAAGCAAAAAACGAATCCTTACTAAGCAAAAATTTTTGTATATACTGCTTTCTTTTTATCTTTATCTGCCTTTATCTTCTATTTGACTTTCAGAAATTCTGTCTGGATGGCTTTGTCTTCTGGTGCTCTCTCCAGAGCTTTCTTAAGATCAGCCAATGCCTGTTGGTCTTCTTTTAATCCTTGCCATCCTTGAGCACTGTGATACAGTGCTTTGGTATTTGATGGACCCATTTCAAGAGCCTGTAAACAACTGTCAATTGCTCCCTGCTAATTTGACATTTTCAGTTTACAAACACCAATATTCAGTACACAGCT
Source organism: Geosciurus inauris (assembly GCA_004024805.1). Lineage (NCBI taxonomy): Eukaryota > Metazoa > Chordata > Mammalia > Rodentia > Sciuridae > Geosciurus > Geosciurus inauris. The sequence goes on along the minus strand of PVHX01005058.1, from coordinate 46,679 downwards.
TAAGATTATAGATCACAGCCTGGATCTATCTGCTTTCTCAATAATAGATTTTTAACTATCCACATATCTTAAAGCCTTGCTTATTTTCTAATGGCCATCTCCCAGTTCTGGGATATTGAAAAAAAATGTTTTCCAAGTGTTCTGTTATTAATAAAATTTTATCTACATCTTTTAAGTCTCTATCTGCATTCTTAGGGAAATCTGGATGACTATTGCCAGAGCCATCTTTTAGAAATATTCCTCAAACATCCCCTTCTTTCAGTTCTCCACATTCTGCAATAACACATTTGGAGGCTTTTTCATTTTCACTTCTGTATTTTCCAGTATCCTTGCCATACTATTCCTTTAAGTACTTGGCCAAGCACCATGCTTCATATCCAAATGAGGAGTTGGACCTGTGGTGATAAAGAACTGAGAACCATTTTTATTGCTGTCTGCATTTGCTATTTTCAATAAACCTTCCCGATCATGCTTATAGTAGAAATTTTTATCTTCAAATTTTTCACCATAAATACTATCTGTACCTGTCCCATTCTGATTCAAAAAATCTCTACCCTGAATCATAAATTCCTTAATAATTCAATAAAAAGGACATCCTTTGAAATAGAGCAGTTTCCCAGTCATGGGTCCAATGCCTTTTTTTTTTCCCTGTACACAATAGATGAAAATTTGCTACAGTTTTTCTCACATTGTCTTTTTGCCTTCATAATATTTAAGCAAAATTGAATCCTTACTAAGCAAACATTTTTGTATATACTGCCTTCTCTTTATCTTTCTCTGTCTTTACCCTCTGTTTGACTTTCAGCAGTTCTATCTGGATGGCTTTCTCTTCTGGTGCTCTCTCCAGAGCTGCAAACAATTCTAAGACAATTCAACCAACTCACTCCTCTCTAATGTTCATGTCAAAGAAGACTCATGAGTTTCTGAGACTGGAAAGCTTAACTTGTGGGGATGGGTACAACATCTCAATTTGCAGGCACGTTCAGAAGCAGGACCCACGAACTTGGTACACCACTGACAACTTGAACTCCATTGCCTAGTATTATATATTTTAAAAGTAAAAAGCATACACTAAGATCTTTTTAATTTAAAAAGATGAAAAATAGGGGGGAAATTTCATAACAGATGCATACAACCAAGGCTTTCCGTGCACTGAGAGAGAGTGAACTTTTCTTATTACTGTGCTCACTTGTCTATACTTTAATGTATCTAAACTAAGTATGATTTGTTTCAAAATACATCTTTTAAACTCCCACTCCTTCCCTCCAAGTAAAAACCTTACTCTCCATTGCACACCTGTCTTGATTCCTGATACATATAGCCCCCCTTTTTAAGGCCATATATCTAGCCAAGGAATAAACCTTGCAGAACATGTGATTTTGCCTCCAGCAGATCATGTAACTATCTGTGCAACTCAGCGAGGCTCCAAGCAAATTTGTAAGACCCTGTTTCAAAATAAAAATAAAAAGGGCTAGGGATGTGGCTCAGCCATAAAGCAGAGCTGGGTTCAATCCCTGGTATAAGAAAAAATTGTCAATGGTAACTCAATTGTTTATATCCTTTGACTACTACAAATAGCTGCTATTATTGTGGATATACAAATACCTCGTCAAATGTCTCTGTCCAATTTTTTAATATATATATTCAGAAGTGGATTTGCTGAATCAGATACCATTTTTACAAAGACTACCTTTCCCTTGTAAATGATTTTGACACTTCTGTTAAAAATAATTGGCACCACACATATGCAGGTTTATTTCTGGGCTTTTTGTTCTATTCCAAGGGTCTATATATCTATTTTTATGCTAATAAAACACTAATTTGATTACATTTGCTTGTAGTAAGTTTTAAAAATCATGAAGTATGAGAATCCCAATTTTGTTCTTCTCCAAGATTTTTATTCCCTATCTGAGGTCTCTTGAGATTCCATATGAACTTTAGGATGGATTTTTTTCCTATTTTTTCAGAAAAAATAAAACAGTGGAATTTATCAAGATTTCATTTAATCTACAGATGGCTTGGGTAGTATTTATATCTAACAGTAAATCTACTAATTCAATAACTTAGAATACTATTCCACTAATTGAAATCTTTTTAAATTTCTCTAATGATTTTTTCCTAGCTTTGTGTCCTATAATATCTATTACATGATTTTGCATTTTTCCTTTGTAGTGTTTTGAGGTCCTCCTGACTATGATTTATCTTGATCTTTTTTTTTTTTTGGTACTGGTGATTGAACTCAGGGGCACTCGACCACTGAGCCACATCTCCAGCCCTATTTTGTGTTTTATTTAGAGACAGGGTCTCACTGAGTTGCTTAGCACCTCGCCATTGCTGAGGCTGGCTTTGAACTCGCAATTCTCCTGTCTCAGCCTCCCTAAGTGCTGGGATTACAGGCTTGAGCCACCGTGCCCGGCTTATCTTGATCTTAACATATATAAAATGAACATTTTTGGAGCACTTCAATATGGAATGTAAGGAGTAATATGATATGGTTGGTACGGGTACTCAAGTAGTTTAGAATAATTGGTGACATCATGGATTTAATGGCTCAAACTGGTAAAATAACACTTATGTAATGATGGCAGAATATGCATGTGTGTGTGTGTGTGTGTGTGTGTGTGTGTGTGACTTTTAAAAACAGCAAACCTCAGATTCCTCACCTCTTATCTCTTTTGTCAATGGCTATTCCGTATTTTTTGTGGAATGTGATTTACAGAGATGACAGAGTGCCTATTAGGGCATGAGATGAAGTTATCTCATGATAGATAGATATGGGAGCATAATGTTTAAAGGTTTCCTTAGGCTTACATTTGAGTGTAACCTATTTATATATTATCATTCACCTTCACACATTTTTCAGTAATATCCCCTGATATCCCATATACCCTAATATTCTTTCCACTATATTCCCTAAAGGGTTCATGAACACACAAGTGCACATCCAGTAACAGCTTTTACAAGGGATTGGAAACAGAGCCAGGACATAATAAGCCATGCATGTGTGAGAATGTCCAGTGCCCTATGAGATATCCTAGTAAATGAAAAATAATTGTGTTCTAGTGAAGACAATCTGAACTGAGCTGACTTTTGATCTCTAGTACTGCAATTTTAAATTATAGAAATATTCAAGCAGTTAGAAGCAGTAACTAAACAAAAAAAAAAAAATGGAGAGGCTACGCTGAAGTCAAGTCAAAATGAAAAGTAAGCAGAAACTACCACTCTCACAGGATCAGTATTTAGCAGCAGTAATCAGTGCTAGTAGGTATAATCAGAGCTGAGAGTAGAAAGGAAGACATCATTATGAAAAGAAGCACTTAAAAGTAAATCCAGTCATATCACTCACTCACTTAAAATGGCTCATAAGAATCTTTTGAATAAAGTTTAACCTTCTGTGGGATCCATCGTGATCTGCCCTATCTCTCATCTGTCTCAAAACTCTCATCCCCATGCCCATTACCCCACAGCCGCATGGTCCACCACACTGAACTATGTACAGTTTCGAGGATGGACCAAGCTCTCTCGGCTCTTGGCTATTGGGCATGCTGTGTTTTCTCTGAAACTCCCACCTCTGCCGTCTTCTAACAGGCAACTCCTACCCAATATTAAGGGCTCAAAACTACACTGGGAACTCCTCCCTTGGGTCCTTTGTGCTTTGTCAGTTTATTTATCTGACAATCCTGCAGTAAACCACAACTTCCTTCCTGGTTGACTATCTGCCATTTTATCCATAGGCTTAGCCCAGTGCATGACACACAGTAGGAGCTCAGCATGTATTTGTTAAATAAACTCAGTATTTATTTAACTAAAAAATTAGACCTTCAGATTGAACTTTAAAAGAAAATTCCAATATATGCAGCTTAGAAAAGAATAGAAATGTAGTGATGCAAACTATCAAATGAAGTAGAATTCAGGATGCAATTGTTACATAAGTCAGAGAATCACTTTGACCAAATGATGCAATTCATAAAAAGGCAGTATCTCCACAAGGATGATGGTGCCTATGGGAGGCCCTGGGATCCCACTCCATCCAGTCTGAATTGTTTTTCCCCAAACCCCTCATCTCTCTTGTAACCCTTCCTAGTGGGGTTATCACCTCTCCTGGTGAGCCTACCTACAACTCTGAATTCTTTCAAAGGAATAACCATGTCTTTCTACCTTATTTCCATGTTAAATGAATGAACAAGCAAGAGGGAGACATAAATCTTTTTGCACTACATATGACATCAAACTATATAAAGTAAAAACCATTATAAATGAAAGTAGAAAAGGCAGTTATGAAATCATGAGCTATTTTAACATACCACTATCAATCTTTGACATATCAATGCAATAAAAAATAAAGAAGAGCATAGAAGAATTGAACTACATAACAAGGTTACATTAATATATACTGAACCTTTGTAACCCCAGAAATAGAAAATATTTCTATAAATCAAACATTTACAAAAATGGATCCTGACGAGGCCACAAAGAAAACAAGTTACTGCCCAAAGCACAAATAACATAGAACAAGTTCCTGAAGGAAATACAAAAACAAAAAAAAGAAGGAAAAAAGATAGAACTAAGAGAAATTTCAAAACATTTAATTTATACTTATAATGTGAATTATATTTTATTCAGTGATTTAAAATGCTGTGGCAAAAAGACCATTTAAAGGCAAGGGAGATCATCATAAAAGCAAGTTGATGGGTAGGTATAATTAAACCTACATAAATCAAAAACTCAACAGACAAAATTAAATGGTAAACAAGAACTTCTTTAAAAATGTTTTCCAGAAACATTAAAATATTAACATCTTCAAAAACAAAGATCTCTCACAAACCTGTGAGAATAATACTAATACTACTATTTTAATGGCAAATGATAGTAATATACATCTCAATAATGATGAAATAAAAGGGAGTAAATACATATTTAAATAGTTTAGCATCACTAAGAAAGATGTGTAATCTAACACAAAATACTGTGCTTTATGTTTATGGTCTTGTTTCTTTGATGCTTTTTTTCAGTGCTAATAAGGTTTCAGTGAAAGACATACTCTAGCAGTCTGTAAAGATGCTGATATTTGCCCAACTATTATGGAAAGCAATTTAGAAGCCTTTTATAATGGTCTTACAAAGGTTGATAAGAGGAAATAGCCAGACCAAGGAGATAGTCATAATTTCATCCTCATATTTATGTATAAAATATTATTTTGTAGCATTATTCATAATAGAACTCCTTTAGTGTCTAACAATAGGGAAATAGTAAATTACAGTGTGTATTTCTAATGCAATGTTATTAAATTCCATCTACAAAGATTTTAATAGCATACAATTTTTTATGATTATTTCATTTGAGTTGCTATATAACAAACTAGCCCTAAATGTGATGTCCTTAGGCAATCAAAGGTTATTTCTCAATATAATATAGCCCAAAGGTTAGTTCTATGACTTTGCAGTTCTTCAGATTCACAAATATTTGGTGAAGTTTCTGGAACAAATGAAAGGTCCAAATGTACTCCCTCATTTGCCTGGTCCTATATTCTCCACAGGAGCCTGTCCATGGGGTTCCTTAGACTTCCTCAGAGAATGGGGATAGGAATCCAAGAAGAAATGCTCCAAGAAGCAAAAGCTCAAGCTATAGACCTCCTGAATCTTAGCCTCAAAAATCATAGAATCATTTCTGCCACTATTTTATTGGGAAGAACAAATCCTATGGGCAGCCTAGTTTCAAGGAATGGGAAAATAGATTGTATCACTCAGTGGGAGGACTGGCAAACAGTCTATGACCATTTCAATCCATCAGAGCAAGAAAAAAATTAAGTGAACATAAAAGGAATATATATATATATATATACATACATATATATAATCATAAGCATTTTCTATTTTCTATGAAAAAAATTAAGCATACAGTTGTCCCTCAGTATCCATGAGGGATTGGTTCCAAGAACCCCACAGATACCAAAATCAGCAGTTGTTCAAGTCACTTATAAAATTGCCAAAGCCAGGCGTGGTGGAGCACACCTATAATCCCAGCTACATGGGATGCTGAGACAGAAGGATCACAAGCTTGAAGTCATCCTCAGCAAATTAGCAACACTCTAAGCAACTTAACAATTCCCTGTATCAAAATTTAAAAATAAAAAGGGTTGGGATATAGGTCAGTGGTAAAGCATCCCTGGGTTCAATCCCCTGTACCTAGAAAAAAAAATACATATATATATATACACACACACACAAACACACACACACACACACACACACATATATAATTGCCAAGGTTTTTGTATATAACCAATGCAATCCTCTCATATAATTTAAATCATCTCTGCATTGCTTATAATACCTAATACAATGTAAGTGCTCTGTAAGTAGTTGTCACACTGCACTGTTTAGGATATAAAAAAGACTAGAGGCAAAATGCTAATAAGGATTATCTCTAGGTAGTGGAAAAGGCATGGTTGGCAAGTTTATAACTTTCTTCTTTAAAGTTTTCTGATTTTTTCAAAGTTATGGGAATGGATCACCTTTAAATTGGAACATAAGTATTATTTTATAAGTATTTTATTCCCACATAGAAACACATAAAGCAATTTCCTACAAAAGGTTACAAAACACTAAAGGAAATTGAATCAGAAGTGGAAGAAGGCAAACATCAAATTGAAAAGCAAAATGTTGCGGGGAGGGAAGATAGCACCAGGTAGCATGTGTATTATTCTTTTCTTGACTGTACAGACTATTAAGACATTTGAGTCATCAAACATTTCATAACAGATTTATGACAATATTGAGCAAATGTGTGCCTGATTTTCGTGTCATTGTAAGAAGGTTACATAATAAATTTGTTTCTGCCTCCAAAAAGAAAAAACAAAAAAAAAGGAAACAATATCCCTGTTTCCTCTTCTCAACCAACATAAAATACATACAGCAGAAGCCTTGAGATCAGAATAAAAATTGAAAAATTTTAGAGTATGTACTATCACAAAACCTAAAAATAAAACACACATGCTCCAAAATGTACAATGCTACTTTTATTTCTTCTAGTCTACAATTTAGTAAAGTTTAAATGAGGATCTTTTTACAAAAAAAAATAGCATTTAGTGCTATGCCTAATTATAAATTAATATATCATGATTCTGAAGGTAACATGGATTGATACATACAGAAACACTAAGGAAGAAAAAGTATGCATTCCTCTTATTCAACCCTTCAGATGGAAATTAGTTTCAAGGACACAGAGCTGCTATTTAATGGTTTAGCTAGCCTTTCCAGGCTTGTCAGGAGAACCCAGTTTTCATCTTTGCATCTTGACTGCCAGAAAGTCTGCAAATATTCCTGGCTTATACCAAAAATCATACATTTGAAAAAAGAATTCTCCCAACAAGGATTTCATGGTCCAGCCCAATTTGAGAAGGAGAAATAACAGGAAAGCATTAGCAAAAAAAAAAGTACTATTTCAGACATGCACCTGTTGAGCTTTAAAATATCACCCTTCCCAATTCAAGGATTTCTTTTTTTTTAAATATTTTGTTTAGTTGTAGATGAACACAATATCTTTCATTTTATTTTACGTGGTGCTGAGGATCGAACCCAGCACCCCACGTATGTGAGGCAAGCGCTCAACCGCTGAGCCATAGCCCCAGCTCCTCAAGGATTTCTTGATACCAGATGAAGCCTCTTTTCTCATAGCCTAAGATTTCCCACCCCAGACACTGAGGGACTCCCACCTCCATTCCACAGGTAAATTCTTATCTGCCTTTCTCAAAACACCTACATATGCCATGGGGATTCTCTCTGGTAACAAAGGTAACAATATTTACCATGCAGAAGATATTTGTGACATGAAATTATTTTGAAATTATGACACATAAACTTTTTCTTTGGGTCATTTTTCATACAGATAAGACCAATTAGGTAGCAAGAGCTCCCTTGGGTCTAAGTAAATACATACAACATTTCAATACTTTTCTACAAAAAATATTTTAGATGCAGTTATGCTGTTTCACAGTCCATTACATATTTCTGTAGACTAAGAAGAATTTCAGCCTCTTTAAGCACTAATGAGACCTCAAGAGACTATTCTAAGATACTTGTAAATCCTCCCCTACTGTGTTATCGCTTGCTTATATACTGTTCTCTTACCTTCATTAAGCTTCAAAGATTTTTTTAATAATTGTTTTCATTGCCCATGGATTCTGAGTGCATTCTGAAAGATTTTTTAAAAAGTTTAATTTTGTTTTTGTTGTTTGCCGTAGGGATTTATTTTGAACTTTTGAAATTATTTGAGTTGTGATGATCTAATAGTTGCTCTATATCATTGAAGTTCAAGTTTTTGTCATCTTATTACATCACTGTAGGAGGGAATTAGTATGTGTTGGGTGCTATTTTCTTTAATGAAGTGGTTCCATGATATTAAAAATTAGAACTGAAAATTAAAACTTGATAGCTTTGTTTTTTTCAGTGCTGGTGATCAAACCTAGGGCCTCAGGCATGTGAGGCAAGTGTCTCACCATTGAGCCACATCACCAATCTGGTGACATATTTAAATAAATCCATTAATGAATATTCCTCTAAGTTCTAGATGGTACCAGGATTTTGTTCCAGGTTCTATTATATGCTTCTCATCTGATCCACACGTCCATATATTCGTTTTTATTTAAATAAAACAGTCATAGAATAAAGGGGAATCATAGCCTACTAAATCATGGCCTTCCTACAAGTGAAGGATAAATGCAGAAGCAATGGCTTTGGAATATAACCTGAACTTGGGTCTGTTAGAAGATTAGCCAGAGTATCAAACAGAAGCTGCTGGAAGTTTAACAGTGTTAGGTTTTTCTCATTCTTTGCTTCCTTACTCCATCTTTCTTTTCTTCTCTCAGAAATGCACAACTAATATTCTTTGCCCAGAATTTTGAATTTATTGAACCAAAAATGTTTACTACTAAGAAAACCCCATTCTCAAATGCAAGAGATAATGTTACTCCTATGTTCCCCTTGAAGTAGGATGTTACCAAAGTTTTTTAATAGCTAGAACTTTTGTTGTAGGAAAGACTCCATCCATCATTTTCCAGGATTGCAGATATTAAAATAAGAACATGCTCAAAATGAGCTCATTTTAGTGTTATAGAAAGTGATAGAAATAAAAGGTAATTCCCATTTCCTGTAATAATAATTCTGTCACATAATTTTTATTATACTGCTTCTCATGGGTTTTCATTCTCTTAAATACAAATCATCTTATTTCCACAGAAGCCACATTTTCTTTAGACATCAAAATAAAAAGTTAGGTTTGAAAGAATTTCTGCGTGCTCCTTAGTGAAATGTAAACTTCTGCTTTTATATTTGATTAATAACAACATATGTAAAGTACATGTAAGTATCTATCTTACTTTGAAGTGCTAAAGTTGTACAAGATTAAAAATAGAAATAAGGATTTTAAAAATGTCAGTTTGATGATTACTTCCTATGTAAGCTATACCAAAGTTCAAATTTTTAACCAAAATTACTCTACAAAAAGTTATGTACTATTATTACAGTCTTTGTAAACAAAGTACCTCTTCCTAGAGGAACTCAGACTAGTTCATAAACCCTAAGGTTTATCTTTTGAGATAGGAGCTCTATTTATACTACAAAGAATTTTATTCCAGTCTGTCCAAAATATATATGTGTATATGTTTATTCCTTTCTATTTCAGTGCTTTCCTATTGAAGTGTTCATTGTACTTACTCCCATCATGATCCAAGGTGAGAGGTCTTCTCATTACGTTTATGCTGAAAGGTTTTATAGTATAAATCATCAAATCAGAATATCTAGCATTCTGCCATAGCATCTCTAATTATCAAAACAAAGCAAAACAAAACTCTTGAAATAATTGAGCCTTAAAATAAAGATTTTAGCAAAGGTTATGTAAATCATTGATGTTTTTGTTTTTGGTTTGTATTTGCTTTTATCAGTTACACTCAAATGTTAGCTCTAGTTCTTTTAAAATTCAATGGTTTGCCTTAATTGTTTCAGATGGGGCATTAGGAAATTACAAATTTTCTGCCCATTTATTCCTTAATATTCACAATACTTTATAATGTAAATCCATTTTTATATAAAGGAACTTAACTTTTCAAGCAATCCTTTGTTAAACAGGGCAGGAATTATTATATTAATAAGTGAGAAAATCACTTATTATATTAAATAAGTTCTGAGGAGATTAAGTACTAATTACTGAGGTCACATTTCGTATACCTGCAATTACCAAGTGCCTAATAAATAATAAGCAGTGTGATTTTTTTTTAAAGCATGAAATACAAGAAGTAAAATACACATTCTCAAGATGGTGGCATAGAGACCTCAAGTGCTAGTTTGCTCCTCCATGGGATGGAAACAAAGCAACAGGTGTGCAACTGCTCACGCAAGTGAGGGGCTGTGGATGTGCCCTGGAAATCAATGGCACAGAACATGAAATCTGGTGAATTCCAGACACTGGAGAGAATAACAAAACAAGAAGAGTGGATACTCCAGCTCCAGGCCCCTAACACCTGGGCTGAGAAAGATTCTCTCCTCCAAGAGGATAAAGTGAGAGAGAGTAACTTTGTGGTGCACAGGCTGCACCTTGGAGACAGAGAGCTTAAATACATAGGTGACTCTAGGTAACAAGTGAGCTTCAGAGAAGAGATTCACTGCTTCTCTGAAGAGACCTTCAGAGTGCTATAGCTGGGAGCCATCGTGAGAAGGGTCCTATTGTTAGGGACTAGATTGCTCTGGGCGCCAGAAAACCTAGCATAATCACACCTTGGAGTCCTCAAGGACACCTTGCTACACTGACTAGAGGCAGGCAACAGCTACACAAGACAGCAGGTCTCAGGAGACTGTCTCCTACACAAGCCCTCGTAGAAGTACATGCTGCAGACAACACAAGCTGCAACTTGGAAGGGAGTAGAGTGGACAGTGGTTCAGTGACCCTTCTGTCTGTGTCAAGAAGTGACACCAGTCATATATTGTTCCACGTGGAGGTCAGGTCTAAAGGCAACCAGGATTGAGGATAGTGAATCACTTGATTCCTGCAACCACCACCTCCTCTCAGAATTCACTGATTCAATTGCTCTTTTCACCCTGCAAGGCATTCTGGGAATCTGCCATGTCTTGGACGTTTGCCACACTTCTGGGTACACAATCCAAAAACCTCTGGAGTGTGGAGCAATCCACACTCAGACAAAATTCAGTAGATAATACGGACTCGCTGTGTGTGGTTCTGACATTCAGCATACCCCTGGTGCATAATCCGAAACTCTCGAGGGAAGAATATACCTCTGGTATAGTCAACATTCCCTTAACCTGTTTGGCAAAAAGGTGGGGCACAATCTGCTTTCCATCCCCCACTGATTTGGTGAAATCTGAGAGAAATTACAACAAAACGCAGCCGTGAGCCACTACTCCCCTTCCCTGGCAAATTCCAGTCAGACTCAGAAGTATTCCCAAGGACCTAGAATGAATTTCTGGCACATTTTTCCTCCATCTATTCTATCTTTTATTATTATTTTATTGTGTTTTTCTTACCACTGCCTTATTTTCTCCTATTATTTAATAGTTTTTTCCTCTTCTCTCCTTTCTTATTTATTTCCCTTTTCCCTCTTTTACTTCTCTATATATAATTTCTTCCTCTTTGTTCTCCTTTTAATTTATTTTTATTTTTCCTTATTATTTCTCTCTCCCCCTCTCCCTTTTTCTGGTGTTGGCAATCAAGTCCAGGGCTTCACTCACATAGGGCAGGTGTGCTGCCTCTAAGCTACAATTACAGCTCAGATAAGAAAGAAACCCAGCTCCAGGCAGAAGCCAGTCCCAGAAGAGCCCTCTAAGATACTTCTACTTAAAGAAAAGGGAGGACATAATCTCCCAGCCATTTAAGACCCTTCACCATGATTGGAACAGCCAATATCAGAATCAATTTCAAGTAACAGAGTCAATTTCAACAGTAGAAACAATGTAGTGGGGCTTCCACTCCCATTTAGGAGTAACCACAGATGGTGAACCCCCAATTACTCTGTGGTCTATCACACCAGCATGAAAGATCAGAGGGTCCTCACTCTTGGGAGACTATAGAGAAAGCAAGTCCCCCAAGCTCTGATATATTAAACATTGTGCGAAAAGCCATGAATCATACCTAAAGAAACCACAAGGAGATTACACTCTGAAGCCAAATCGGAATTAAACTCAATACTACACAACAAACTGATACCCCAAGACACATCAGCAAAAGAAGGCCACTTATTAAGAAGGCCCTCACATAAAAGTGAGATATCTGCCCCAATATATTTGTGTACAAATCTTAGCACAGAAACACAAGAAATATGAAAAAAGGCAATATGATACCTCCTAAAGTTCATAATTCTATAGTAACAGATCCCAAAGATATCAAAGAGGATGACATGCTGGGTGAAGAATACAAAAGAAATATTTTTTAAAAGATCAATTAATTCCAATAGAATGAAGAAACACAATTGAGTGAATTAAGGAAAACAATGCAAGATCTGAATGAGAAATTCAATAAAGAGATAGAAATTTGTTTTAGTCAGCTTTTTTGCTGCTGTGACTAAAAGACCCAACCAGAACAACTGTAGAAGAGGAAAAGTTTATTACAGGGCTCACAGTTTCAGAGGTCTCAGTCCACAGAAGGCCGGTCATGCCTCAGGCCTCCAGGTAAGGCTGAACATCATCATGGCAGAAGAGTGTAGTGGAGGGAAGCAGCTCACATGATGATAAGCAAGCAGAGAGACTCTACTCTCCAGATACAAAATATATACCCCAAAGCCACACCCCCAATCAACCAACCACACCCCACCTGCCTCCAGTAACCACTCAGTTAATCCCATCAGGGATTAATTCACTAATTAGGTTAAAGCTATAACCTGATTATTTCTCCTTCAAACCTTCCTGCATTGTCTCACACGTGAGCTTTTGAGGGACACCTCATATCCAAACCACAACAAGATTTTTCAAAAGAACCAAACAAATATTTTGGAAATAAAAAGCTGAATAAGATTAAAAAAAAAAAAAAACAACTCATGAAAGCCTCACCAGTAGACAACCTCAAGTGGAAAAAAGAATATTAGGGCTTAAAGAAAAGACTGATGAATTATCACATTCAGAAATTAGTAAAGAAAAGTAATAAGAAAGAATGAGCAGAACATAAAAGATCTACAGGATGCCATTAAAAGATCAAAATTAAGAACGATCAGAATATATGAGGGAGAACAGTTATAGGCTAAAGGCATAGAAAAACCACTCAGTGAAATAATAGCAGAAATTCTCCCACATCTTGGGGAAAACATGGACTTCAAGTCCCAGAGGCATTTAGAACCCAAATAGACATGACCAGACAAAAAACTCTCCATGTTATAGTTAAACTGCCAAAAGTACAAAACAAAGAAAGAATATTAAATGTTGTAACAGAGAAGCATGAAGTCACATTTGAAGGCAAACTCATCAAAATAACAGAAGATTTCTCAATGGAAACTCTAAAGGCCAGGAGGGCATTGAATAAAGTATTTCAAGTCCTGAGAAAAAAATAACTGCCAACCTGTATTACCATACCCAGCCAAGTTACCCTTGAGAATCAAAAAATAAAATAAAAACCTTCCATGATAAGCATAATCTAAGAGAATGCATGACCTCTAAACCAGCATTACAAAATATACTTAAAGGAATTCTATACACAGAAGAGGAAGAATAACAAACATAATCATAAAAGCATGGGAAAAATAAGTCTCACTAGAAAAGTAGATAAGAAAATGAAAATTAGGAAAGAATCAAATATTAGTAATATAGAAAACTATCAAACCTCTAAGATGAATAATAGAATATTCAAAACAACCAGGAGAAAAGCAATGAAATAACAGGAACAAATACATACCTTTAAATTATGACCCTGAATGCAAATGATCTTAATTCTAAAAAAAAAAAAAAGAAAAAATGCAAACTGACTCACTGGATTATAAAACAAGACCCAACAATTTGCCATCTGCAATAAATTCACCTCACCAGCAGTCACAGTCCCCCACAAAATAACAGTGAGTTCAATATCTCTCCCATAGGTTGATCATTAAGTCAAAAATTCAAAAAAGAAATATTTGTTTAATTATCCTGCAGATCAGACATCTACAGAAAATTTCATCAAAAAGCTGCAGAATGTTCATTCTTTTCATAGCATATAAAACTTTTTCCAAAAACAGATCATATATTAGACCATAGCTTTAAAGAAATTGAAATAGTTTCTTGCATCTTATGAGATCACAATAGAATTAACAGCAAGAGAAACCATATAAATTATCATATATATGATAATTGAAAAAAATATACCTTTAAATGAATAATGGGATTATTGATGAAATCAGGAAAGAAATTATAAAATTCCTAGATTCAAATGAAAATTAAAGCACAATTTACCAGAACCTGAGGGACAGAACAAAGGCAATTATAAGAGGAAGGTTTATAACTCTAAGCGCCTACATTAGAAAAACAGTCTCCAATGAATGACCTAATGATGCATCTCATGGCTTTAGAAGAACAAGAAGAAATTAAACCCAAAATCAGCAAAAGGAAAGTAATAATAAAGATCCGAGCAGAAATAAATGAAATAGAGACTAAAAGAATAATACAAAGACTAGAGGAAACAAAGAGTGGGCTCTTAGAAAAATAAACAAAATTAATAAACGTTAAGCTAAACTAACAATAATAAATGTTGGCAAGGATGTGGGGGAAAACATACACTCATACATTGTTGGTGGGACAGCAAATTAGTGCAACCACTCTGGAAAGCTGTATGGAGATTCCTGAAAAAGACCTAGGAATGGAATCATCATAAGACCCAGCTATTCCACTCCTCAGTATGTATCCAAAATATTTAAAATCAGCTCACTATAGTGATGCAGACACATCAATGTTTACAGCAGCACAATTCACAATAGCCAAGCTAGGTGCCCTTCAACAGATAGAGAAAATGTGGTATATAAATGCAAGTCATATACTCCATCTCACTCCATTATTTAATTTAAAAAATGAAATAAACAACAAATCTGGCAGTGATGTAAAGAAAAGAGAAACTTTATACAGTGTTGGAGGGAATGTAAATTAGTACAGCCATTATGGAAAACAGCATGGAGTTTCCTCAAAAAATTAAAAATAGAACTATCATATGCTCCAGCTATACAACTCCTGGGTATTTATTCCAAGGAATAAAGGGGTGGGGAAGAAAGGAGGGAGGGGAAGGGAGGGAGGCCTATATACCCATGCTTATTGTGGTACTATTCATAATAGCCAGGATATGGAATCAGCCCAGGTATCCATCAAAGGATGAATAGGTAAAGAAAATGTGGTATATGTGCACAGTGGAGTATTATTCAGATATATGGAAGAATGAAATCATGTGATTTGCAGGAAAATGGATGGACAGAACTAGAAGACATCTAGTTAGATGATAAACCAGAAACAGAAAGACAAGTACCACATGTTTTCTCTCAAGTATGAAAACTAAAGGGGGAAAAAAGACTCTCAAAATAGAAGGGGGACTCCTAGGGAAGTGGAAGGAGGCAAAGAGGGTAGAATGGCAAAGAGGGTAGAATGGAGAGTAGATGCCATCCAAGCATAAGTATGTACATGTGGAAATGTCACGGTGAAACTTTTTACAATGAATATGCATTAATAAGTATGAAAAAAGGTAAAATATACAACCTTTATCCATGAGGAGCACATTCTAGTGATGAGTAACAGAAATACTAGAAAGAAAATATAAATAACAGCTTCAAGATTTGTAACCAGTATATATGTTCATCTGGTATGAAGCCATAAAGCAGGGCCTGGAGAAGTTCTCTGGGTTTACTACAGAGGCAATTATAGTTGGCCCTCCATAGTTGCAAGTTCCACAACCATGTATTCAACCAACTGTGGATCAAAAATATCCACTGGTTTTAGCTCAGTGGTGGAGCACTAGCTTCGCATGTGTGAGGCACTGGGTTTGATCCTCAGCACCATATAAAAATAAATAAATAAAATAAAGATATTGTATCCATCTACAACTAAAAAAAAAACTAAATCCAGAAAAAAATATATCCTAAACAATACAGTGTAACAATTATTTACTTAGCATTTTAGTATCTGCCAGGGGGTCCTGGAACCAATCCCTCACATATGCAGAGACAATTATACTGCATCACTCCAGTTTAATTAATAAGAGTATCAAAACTGCATTTCAATCATTTTTCAGTGTGATGTTTTCTCCAATGTCATTTTTTCAGAGAAAGATGCTTGGTTTCAAGGTCACCAAGTAAAGCTGCAACCATAACAATTTCTGCAGACAATTCATAAGCTCTCCACAGAGTATGTTTTGTTAGGGAATGCCAAAAAGTTCAGAAAACAAGAAGATACATTTATCTCTACCACAAGAGTTGGTTTCTATTACCCTAGATTGCCCTCTTCTGCTAGCCAGCTCTGGAGAGAGCCAGGCCAATACTCTGCTGCTACCTCTCCAGCTTCAGGGTCTTGGATTTCATTATGTATGGCACTTTCTGTGTTAGTTTCAATATACTTTATAGTATGAAACAGTAACTAAATAACAGCCACAAAATGTCAGTTAGCAGGGAGCAGTGGCCTATAATCCTACCCCTCAGGAGGCTAAAGCAGGAGGATCACAAGTTTGAGCCAGCCTCAGTAACTAAGCAAGGCCCTAAGCAACTTAGTATGATACTTTCTCCTAATAAAAAATAAAAGGAGTTGGGGATGTGGCTCAGTGGTTAAGTACCCTGGGTTCAATCTTTAGAACCAAAAAATAGAATAAAAAACAAATTTCATAATTAAGGTGAGAACTTCATAATTCTTCTCTTTCAGGTTATTGCCACTTTCAGATGACAGATGGCAGAGCCAGATTTCCTCATTTCCTCTTTTCTGGAAATTCAGTGAGCACCAGAGTACTCCATCTACATACTAGTTTATCAACAAAATTTGTGAACATGTTCCTTCAGAGATGTTGTACAAACCACTAACTTGCTTTGTGGGTTCCTGGAAGTTTGTGAGGCTTTGGTTTATCTTGTAAAGTACAGACAGTGTCATATACCATCACTGGTCTCCAACTCCTAGTGGAGACAGATCAGTGTTTATATTATTATTGTTTCAAGTCTATTACTGATCTAGATGTGGTTCCACTATGCATGTCTGGTACACAGTCGATAACACACAATCTGATCTACACCCAATCCATGGGACAGGGCGACCAATCCCAAGCCAGGTGCCATGGCAATGTCAAATTGCTACAGAATTTTCCAAATGCTTTCCGCTTTGAGGGGGGCGCCTATAGATTTTTTTTTTTTCTGTTTTGTTTTTTGCTTTTTGGCATTTGATGTTTGCTTATTTGTTTTTGTTTTTATTTTTTCTGTAACAAGAGTTTATGGACATTGAGTAATTCTGATCTACATTTTCCACAGAGATTCATGACCCTTAGTAAAAAACGGACCACCAGAGGAGATACTTCAATTGCTGCCACTTAACAGAATGACTTCAGGAGGACCCTTCCAGCTTAACCATATTTTCTTCTGTCACTGAGTTTTCTAGCTCACTTCCTTGCTTTCACTGTCTACTTCCTTCTACATATGTCATATGTCCAAAGATGACATTTCTAGTAAGGCCTTTTTTTAAAACTTAATGACTGATCTCATTTTAAAAGAGGTAAAGTCTCTACTCCCAAATTAGAAGGTATGTCATTAATGTCTACACCTTAAAAGCATCTTAAAGATTGAAATTCACACCTGTAGTAACAACTTAAATGATCAACTTAAATCAATTTATTCAAAAGTCAAAAATACTTAATATAACATAACATGAGGCAGTTGTGGTATAGTCCTAAACATTTGCTTCTTTTTTTTAATATTTTATTTAGTTATAGATGAATACAATACCTTTGTTTATTTTATGTGGTTCTGAGGATCGAACCCAGTGCCTCACACATACGAGGCAAGCGCTTTACCGCTGAGCCACAACCCCAGCCCCAACATTTGCTTCTTTTAAGAATCCTTACAGAGTATAATGTAAACAGAAAGACGGGGGGATTTTAAAATAATCAGAGAAAGGGCAGTGGAAAGCAACATCTAATGTAATATTCTCTTGCTGAGCATGGTGTGCACACTGTAATCTCAGCAATTTGGGAGGCTGAGGCAGAAGGATGGCAAGTTCAAAGCCAGCCTCAGCAACTTAGGCTCTAAGCATCTCAGTGAGAACCTGCCCCTAATTAAAATATATAAAAGGGCTGGGGATGTGGCTCAGTGGTTAAGTACCCCTGGGTTCAATCCCCAGTACCAAAAATAAAAAATAAATTAATATTGTCTTGTCTGTTATTGACTTGATTGAGATGGAAGAGGATGGTGGAAGTTTCCTGTCTTAGAACCTCCTCATGGGAGATGCTACAGAAAAATAAGGGGAAAGAGTGGAGGGGGTCAAATATCATAAACATAGAGGAGATCAGTGGAGCAGGAGGAGATCAAGAAGGAGGAAGGAGGGGCTGGAAAGGGGAGAAACTAAAGAATGAATTTAACAAAATCACACTATGTGCAAACAGTGAATTCCACCTTTACATATATGTATGAAGCACCAATCAAAAATAAACAAATGAGTGAAAGGAAGTCTAGTAGAGAAAGGAGAACAGGGGAAGGCTTGAGGGGAGGCAAAAAGTGAGGTCACCAGGGACTGAAATCAAAGTCCAGATATGTATGATTTTGTCAAAATAAACCCAACTATTATGTGTAACTATAATGCAGTAACAAAATTAAAAAAAAAAAAATCTTCATGGCTAATGAGGCTATAGAAAATTCTAGATGGCAACCCTGAGTGGTAGTAGCAGGTACATTACTACACCCTCCATCCCCTCTTCATAGAAACAAATTTTCAGAGACTCTCTTGAATTTTAGGCTGAGGTCAATTTTCTCTGTTTCATCGAGAATCAAGAATCAGAAAAGTACCCTAAGATCCTCATGTTCACCAGTATCCACCCAATGGGAATTCTAAATTAATGTATCATTAGTATAAATTACAAAGAGATGTTCCAAATATCCACTTTAATGAGAAATAAAGGATAAAAAGACGACAGGATAGAAGAGGATAAGAGCCTTCGTGTAGGAGATACTACAACTGAAAGATGTGATATTTATTCCACCAGAAGGTATTCTTTAATATTACCTTTCAAGGTCAGACCTGTACAAAAGATAAAAATCAGAGATTTTACAGGTTCACAGATCATCCCTCCTATTCTAAACTGAGTTTTGGGGATTCAGGAAAATAAAGATGCTACATTGGAAGGTAATTTTTCCTCGTTTCTGTGTCATTCCCTCCTTAAACATCTCTGACTTGTCTCTTGGACCCTGTTCACTTGTCCTCATTGTTAGTTTTTGTCTCCTCACTATGGAGATAAAACAGACATGTGGGAACCTTGGGCTGAACTTACATCAAACCCCACTGGAAATTTGTAATATTACAAAATAAATCCTGAACTACAGACTTAAAAGTGTAGACAGTTCTATGAAGCTCGAGTTTCCTTTTGTTTTTCCTCCTCTTTCCTACAACCAGCCCTTAAGCATCCATCTCTTGTTTTATTTATACAGACTTTCAACACTTTTTGCTACATTCAACCCATAGAAACTGAGCCAGAAGACAGCTCAAGATATTTTATGGGTCTATACTCTGCTTCAGAAAAGCAAGTATCCATTATCAAAAAATGGCCATTTCAATATTCACCTCTACAAACAGGTTAAGGGACAAAAAAAAACCTATGGCTTTTATTATTACTAATAAATAATATTTATTTATTTAATATTACTAATAAATAATTTAAAAAATTTTTAAAAACCTATGGCTTTTATTATTACTATTATTATTACAGAGAGACTTGTCTGAATATGTACTTCTCCTTATCATATATCCACTAAAATTCACCAAAAAATCCATCTTATGGCCCTTTTTCTTCCCTCTACAAGCTGAACTTGCATTTCTAAGCTCAAAACTAGGCATCAGATTGATCAGACTCTGCTGTTCACTAGCTCTGTGATTTCTCGGAGTCTTAGTTTCCTCATGATTAAAAAAGAACTAAGGAGTAAAATATGTACCGCAGAATTATATGAAGATTGAATAAGAAAGAGAATAAAATAGAGTTTTGTCAGTTTTAAGTTAATACACAACACAAAATGTTCTGAAACTGTGATAAAATGTTCTGAGATGACAAGCAGATGGTTCAGGCCCCACCCTAGGAGGTGATAATCACGGAGGAGGCTAAGTGTTTTGGCCAAGCTCACACATCCAGGGCAGAAGGAGCAGTGTAACCTTGGGCCAGTTATTATCTTCTTCAAGTCTCTTGCTCTAACAGGCAATGTGGGGCATGGCTGTCTGGCTTACAGTGAGTTCCCTTTTGAGGAGCAGATTTCCAGAAGCAGGTCACGCAGGTCATCTGTCCTGTGTGGTTCTGTTTCCTGAGCTGCAGGTGATTGTTTCAGGATAGAGTTCTGACCAGCAGTCAATCACATTCTGTCACATGGTATTTTAACTTAGGAACCCAGAGATGAAGAGCCTGGGAATTGCTGGAACTGAATCTCCCCAGTGACAGACACTCGAGGGAAGGTCCATGAGCTATTGCTGCCAAGTCCCTGGGACTTCCCAAATTCCTTCTTTTCCCAAGTGAACCCTTCCTCACATTCAGAATATAACCCAATAGCCTTTTATAAAATATTCTGTTTTTTCTTACATCAGTTAGTATCCTCTTCTACTAAGGACACTGGTCCTATCAGATTAGAGACCCAACCTTATGATCTTATTTAACCTTAATTATCTCCTTAAAGAACTTATCTCCAAAAACAGTCCACATGAATGCTGAGCAGATACAATTCAGTCCATAACATGATCAATTCATTTTTTCCAAAGTTGTAAAAGAAGTCCATGGAGAAAGGATAGTCTTTTTCAACAAATAGTGCTGGACCAATCAGGTATCTAATAGCCAAAGAGCAGAAAAAAGAACTTCAATCCATACATTGTACCACATACAAAAACTAACTCAAAATGAATTACAGATCTAAATGTAAGACATAAAAGAATAAAACTTGCAAAGACACTGTTAATAAAAAAAAAATAAGTAACAGACTGGAATAATAAATCCACAAATCACATATCTGATAAATAAACTATATCTAGAATATATATAAAGAACACTCAAAACTCAATTAGAAAAAAAATCATATTTTTCAATGGGAAAAAAATTTGAATACATACATCACCAAAGAAGATGTATGAATGTCAAATAAACATATTAAAAGATGCTCAATATTATCAGTCACTAGGGAAAGGTAAATTAAGATCACAGTGGGAAATTACTACATGCCTATCAGAATGGCTAATTTTTTCCACATTTTTTAATTAGTGCATTATAACTGTATATAATGGTGGGACTTGTTGCTACATATTTCTACATACACAGAATAAAACAATATAATTTGGCCAGTGTCATTCCCCAGTATTTCCCCTTTCTCTTCCCTCCTCCTTTCCCTGGTCCATTTCCTCTACTCTACTGATCTCCCTTTGATATTCATGATCCCCCCCCCACCTTTCATTTCCTTTTTCTCTCCAGCTTCCACATATGAGAAAAAACATGCAGTCCTTGACTGAGTTTGACTTACTTCATTTAACATAATGTTATCAAGTTCCATCTGTTTTCCTACAAATGATATAATTTCATTTTTTTCTTTATAGCTGAATAAAACTCCATTTTCTTGATCCATTCGTCCATTGATGCACACCCAGTATGATTCCATAGCTGTTGTGAATTGTGCTGCTATAAACATGGGTTGCATGTATCACTGAAGCATGACGACTTTAATTCTTTAGGATAAATATCGAGGGGCGTTATATGGTGGTTCTATTCCTAGACTTTTGAGGGAACTCTGTATTGATCTCCATAATGGTTCTAGTGTACTGATTTCCATAGTGGTTATAGTAAATTACAATTCCACCAACAGTGTAAAAGTGTTTTTTTCCCTCCATATCCTCCCTAGCATTTATTATTCAGAATGGTTAAAAACTTTTAATTGACTATCAAAATGTTGGTGGGAATGGGACATAACTCTGTTCAACTTACTGTCTACCCAGCATCTGATTCAGTGTTTGGAACTCCCCAAAGATTGTTCTTAATTGAAATGGTAAAATAAAAGGTAAAAGTCACAACAAAGTAGGTACTGTCTTCAGTGTCAAATGCTTCACAAATATAGGAAGAATATAGAACAAAATCTCCAATTAGTCCATGTTTGCCCTTGTGGGTTATGTTTTTTTGTATATTATTAAAGAAATTTGGCTTAGCTCAATGTCACAAAGCATTTCACCTATATGGCCATAGCTAGGTACATGATCCAAGCCTAGCCAACAAAAGTCAGATCTGGATTCTTGTCTGGGATCTAGACACTCTCTTTCCATTGAAATTGGTAAAATGTAAATTTAGATTTAATACTGGCCAACTGTGCTCCTGCATGGAGAATTCCTGTTTGAGAAGGCAGACACATATCAAGAGCAGGCAAGAGAGGGAAAGGGGGGAAATCTAGACCTGCGTGAAACAAACATAAATGCTGCCTTTTTCAGATTCATTACCTAAAATACTCTATTTGCTTAAGGCAGTTCAAGTTTGTTTCCCTTATCACTACTAAACAATTCAGATTAATGAAGTGACTTCTTCTGGAATGTAATACTTATACTTCTTTCTTCAGTATAAGAAAAGTGGAATTCCCAACATCTATCCATAGATACTAGGATATGAAATAATAGGAATGAAATAATATACATAATTTGGTTAGCACAGTGCCCAGCAAATATGAATGTAAGTGTAATGAGATTAGTAACCACACTACAGCAGGTGGAAGAGAAAATAGAAGATGAAGATTGAAGTGGGTATGAGTGATTTTTCAAATGTTTTTGCCGTAAAGAAAGAAAAAGAAAGAAGAGCTAACAGAAGATTTGCAGACAAGGAAGTTTTAAGTGGAAGTTCTCTTCCTGTGATATTCCATTGAGTTTGTTGACAAAAATTTAGTTTATCATGTTCACTCAATATCATACTAAATTTAATTTTGGTTGTTTTCCTAACACTCTCAGATTCTTAATTATTATTGCTCTGGGGCTTGTTGATCTTATAAAATTTTATTACTTATTTTAAGAGAATATATGAGAAAAGCACAACAGAATGTTTATGAATTAGACCTTTGGTTTGAAGAAACTTTAATGAAACTTTCTCCCTTTATAATTAATGAAATCTCCTCTAGATGTTGTTGCTATTGGCCCATTTTTCTCTAATACCCCTTAAGAGGAAATTATTTTATAAGCTATTACGTATTATTCTTTGGCAACCAAAATGATCACATTATAATAATATTAAATTGTCATTCTATTTTTGTAAGTCTAAAATGTAATATTAGGTTCTTGGTTAATAGGCATGGAATAGGATGGTAAACATACCTCAGAGCTATATAATGGTATCATCCTATGTCTTATTTTTTTCCATGAAGTGTTAATTACCTGTGGATCACAGGTTATTTTGCAATTCCTTCTAAAGTTGCATTATTTAAATTTTAATAATAAACTCTTCAATGCACAGAGTCTCCATTAAAATTCTAACTCACTGATGGTATAACCTAGTATTTATTATTCAGAATGGGTAAAAACTTTTAATTGACTATCAGAATGTTGGTGGGAATGGGACATAACTATTCTACTTACTGTTTGAGGAAAATAATGTTGGTTAATAATGTTTAAAATAATGTTGATTTTGACCAAATTAATGTAAAATGCTGCTCTAATTACCATTAAGAAAATGTCTTTTTCTATCACTATCATTTTCCAATGGGAATTGTTGGGGAAAGTAGCAAGTACCAAAGTAGGAACCAATTAAATAGAGCTACTATAACTAAATTTTCCTTCCCATAATACCAAGAATTATAGTAGCATAACTGAAAAAATATGACTACTGTAACAGATGATTGATTCTTCTTTCTATGAACACCTGGTAAAAAATCTCTAGATCATATTAAAGATGACTAACACTTGTATCTCCCATTACTCACACAATGCTTTACATAAAATATCTCATTTTATCTTGCTCAATTCCATGAAGTAAGTCCTTTCACAGGTGTGAGAAAGTGAAAGTTTAGACATTTATTGACATCTAAAATGCAGAGTTACAAAGAAATGGAATAGAATTCAAACTCATCATCCAACTCAGAATTTCATTTCCAGTACACTATACACACATTTATATCTATTATTATATATATTATTTCCTCCTAGCAAGAAATGGAATGAAGTTCCATGGAACAAGCTGTAAAATAGCAATGATGAGAACACCATAAATCCCTCAAATCACATCAAGTTTCGTATTGATCTCTTGCCTCTCACAGTCAAGGCTGTGCTTTCACAAACTTTTTTAAAATTTTGATTCTGTATAAAAGAACCAAAACCTCCCAAGGGCATTCATCTGACCCCATGGCTGAGGGCATCTTCCAGAGCATATGGACAGAACACGACACCCTTTGACCTCTAGTGTCTGGGAACATGAATTGAGACCACTTGCCTCCTGCTAAGCACCTGAAACCCACTGAGCTGCAACCTTTGCTACAATCAGCAGGTTCTCCTGCTTGGATTACTCTTTTAATGAACAGAGCCAGATGGCGGCCAGTGAGTTTACCAGACAACAGGAGCTTCCTTTTCCATGCAACTTGAGTTTTTCATAAAAGAAACACTGACTTCTTTTCTGTGCTTTCCTATAAACGCATACAGTATTCTTTGTATATGGAGCCCTTAAGAGATTCTAAAAATGGGTTCCATCCCAAAAGATTTTTTTATGGGTGTATGTCCTCTTATCATTACAAGTGTGTATATTTTGTCTCAACCAGACAACACAAATTTTAAATGTATGAATAAAAGGAATTCAGTGGAGAAGATGTTTTACAAATGCCCACAGGATATTAACATTCATTTATTATGAACACACATACTCTGTTCAAATAAAGGTTTGATTTTGTCCTATTTTGAGATTGTAAATAAACTATCCCATTTACAACCATTTGTATCTAAAGACATAAAGGGTATTTGCAGCAGGTCTAAGACATGCGGCATGTTAAAGATAGATATTTGAGAGAAAGAGAAAAGGAAAAGGAAGCAGGATTGATGAAGGACAATACAGGCTTTGAATGAGGCCAAGGGAAAGGCTCAAAGACCCAAGTAAGAGCACCACTTTCGGGGCTGGGGCTGTAGCTCAGTGGTAGAGCGCTTGCCTAGCATGTATGAGGCACTGGGTTCAATCCTCAGCACCACATATAAATAATAAATGAATAAAATAAAGATCCATCAACAACTAAAAAATAAAAATTTTTAAAAAAAAGAGCACCACTTTCTCATCATTAATGTGCTCTAGGTTGGACTTTATAAAACTAGCACTTCTCATAATAAAGTCATATATACTCATCAATTATTCAACAAGTATATTTAAACACATTCCAGTGAACGGAGAATATTGACAGAGGGATTCAATTGATAAGACCATATGAAAAAGGTTGTTCCAAACCTAAAGGGAGTTGAGTAATAAGTTCTTGTAAAGACAATAATTCTAAAGCAAATATTGGAAAATAGTATAAAGTTCCCTCCCATCAACCCATTTGAAAATTAGTACCCTGTTAAAAGGAAAAATTTGCTGCCAAGATAATTAGAGCATTAGAGCTGTTACTTAAATTTCTTACTTAAATACCACACACACACAAACACTTATATAATTTAGAGTTAGACACGGTAACCCATGCCTATAATCCCAGTGACTTGGGAGGCTGAGGCAAAAGGATCTTGCGTTTTGAGGACAGCCTCAGCAACTTAGCAAGACCCTGTCTCAAAACAGAGACACAAAAAGGGCTAGGAATGTATGCATGCAGTTCAATGGTATAGCACCCCTGGGTTGAATCCCCACTACCACAAAAAAAAAATAAAAATAAAAAGAGTTCAGGACAATTTTATTCCTATTACTAAATATGTCCCTTAAACCCTGTTTCTATAATGAATAAATAAGATCCATATTTATTTACCCATTTCTAAATGACCAGATTTTTTATTGTATGGTCATTTTCACAAGGGTTTTGCCTTTTTAGTATTGACCCATGAAACTTGTAGCCTAGTTTGGCAAAGTATTCATATTATGAGAAACTAACAATTAGGCTTATATTTAATGTGTATGCATATAATGCCTATTTTAACACATTAGTTTTGTTTTTGAAGAACAAAGATTCTGTGAAAGCTGAGAAAAGATTTGCTTTATTAAATTTTCTTCTGTTCTTTACTGATTTGGGTCCCTTTTGTTGCTGTTGTTGTTGCTGTTGTTGCACTGCCAGGGACCTAACCCAGGGCAACACATGCCAGACAAGTGCTGTACCACTGACCTCACCCTCAGCCCTGATTTTGGACTCAAAACTGTGCAACATAGAGTTCTCATAAACACAGTATACGGAACCCTAGGGTACTGTGGCATGTTCTTTAATATAGATATTTTATTTTTACTATTTTTATTCAATGATCTAACTTTGTTTATATCCTTTAAATTCATTTTAAACTGATACATAAAAGTTGTACATATTAATGTAGTACTATATAAAGTTTCTATACATGCATTAAATAATGTTTAAATCAGATTAAACCTGCAGGCCACAGTGCCACATGCCCGTAATCCCAGCGGCTCATGAGGCTGAGGCAGGAGGATCGAGAGTTCAAAGCCAGCCTTAGCAACTTAGCAAGGCACTGAGCAACTCAGCAAGAAGAACCTATCTCTAAATAAAATATATATATATTTTTTTAAAAAGGCTGAGGATTGGCTCAGTGGTTAAGTGCCCCTGAGTT